>JAQZBX010057333.1:0-17986 GCA_029593785.1 Cabassous unicinctus
GTTTGCAGATTTGGGCTGAGCTATGCATCACATTGTTCACGTAAAGAAAAAGCAACTGTTCTTCCTGCGTGCCCCTTCCCCCCTCCAAATGGTTGTGGTCAACAGCCCCAAGACCCTAATTGCTGCAGCCTATTAGAAATAATGAGACTTACATGGCAGAAGCCAAGGGTAAAAGCGACATCTCACAATGTGAAAGGTTAATATCAACATATACTGCTGCTGAGTGCAAAGGGCACATCAACTGGTGGCTCATTACTGCAGGCTGAGCCATTGGGAAAGTGTCATCCTGCAGAGAGGCTTTCTCAGGATGTGGTAGCAAAAGTTACAAAAGATAAGGACTTGCCTGTGGAATGCGCTCAACTAATGAGAGCTGAAAACTGTTTGAAATATCCCGATGACCTCCCAGATGGGGGGCTGCTTTAAGGTGGCTCCACGAGGCTCCTTTCTAGTCTGACAGCCCATTGAGAAGCTTTGGTGAGACGTGACTAACAGGCCGTGTAGGTGACTCCATCTTCTCTGACATGGTCCTTGCTTTGGGCAAAACAAGCACGAAAAATAAGTCCACACTGACACACACATTCGAATTTAGTTTTAGAGACGTGGTTTTGGGACAAGAGCACTGGTGGGGCCGTCAGCTATGATTCCTTTCCGGCAAAGGGGGTTTGTGACTACTTGCGTGACTGATCGCATGACTGCGCTGGGGGTGAGCCAACGGCAAATTTAGGTCTTGAGCACTTGACAAACAACCCCACTGTTCTACGGGTGAACTTCTGCGCAGCTTCATGCGCAATTAAGTGAAAGTTTCACAAGAGTTTACACCTCAACCATTCAATGCTGATGTGTAGCACAAAGGAAGGATTTTTGCAACATCAAAATGCATCCATGAAACAATGGAGAAATGAGACCAGATTTCTGTTTGCTTTGTCCTGAGTTTTCTGAGACACTGATGTGCACAGAAGGAAGCCTGGGGTTCCCTTGACCTTCATTTAGTGTCTGGGACTCTGAAAAGAGAACTTCATTATGGGTGCCAAGCCTCTACTTCATACTAGGGATGAGACTGCAAGGACATCTCACATTGTTTATCATAATTCCTTCTCCGGTAAGCCAGAAATAACACCTGCTCATTTGCAATCTCACTTAAAATTATAAGACTCACTCAAGTCCTATTAAAAATGGATCGCCTCATAAAAAGAGCTTATCACTGTATAAAACAAGGTTAAATACAGGTTTTTTTAAATGAGATTTAGGAAAATTTCTTTCAGGCTTTTATAACTAGTTGTATCAGTTATCTATTGCTGCATAACAAATTACCTCAAAACTTAGTGGTTTAAACAATGCAGATTTGGTATCTTACATAGTTTCTGTGGGCAACATTGTGAGGTTGAAGTCAAGATGTCAACCAGAGCTGCGGTCTCATGTGAAGGCTCATCTGAGGCTGGAAGATCTGCTTCCAAGGTGGCAAATGCCAGGCATATGCCAGGCGGCCTCAGCTCTTTACCACACGGATTTCTCTATAGGACTGCCTGGGGGTCCTCATGACATGGTTGCCCTCAGAGTGATAATCCAAGAGAAAAACAGAAGCTACAACCTCTTTTACCCCCTAGCCTCTGAAATCATGCACCATCATATCCACAGTGCCCTGATGGTTGCACAGGTCAGCCCTATTCCATGCGGGAGGGGACTACCCATGGGTGTGAATGCCAGGAGGCAAAGATCTGTGGAGACCATCTGGGGGGCTACCACACCATTATTTTTAAATATTAAAGTGTACCAGCCTGGGGAAATTTTAGGTGGTATACATGGTACTAGAATAAAAAAAAATAAAATAAATCCATGGAATTGCACATCACAGACAGTGAACCCTGAATTAAACCATGGACTATAGTTACTAGGACAACTATTAAAATGTGCTTTCATCAATTGTAACAAATGTTCCACACCAATGCTAGGTGTTAATAATAGGGTGGTATATGGGAATCCTATATTTTATACATTTTTTTTTAAAAAGTATACCAACTTGATTAGAAAATCATATGAAGAATATGATTGTTGATCTGGGCAAACAGAAGTCTACAAGGGAGACAAAACATAGAACACTACAGTAAAATTTGTGAAAAAACTACTCCATTCAACTACAATGTTTTTCTTGTACTAACTGACATATGTCTATATATGGTACCTGCTTGAGGCTAAAATGAAGAGTTTATTCTTCATTTTAATTAAGATTTAAGAGTTTATTCTTCATTTAATTAAGAATTAAGAGTTTATTCAAGAGAACTTGATTCTTGGGAGACAGACATGGTTTTCTGAAACGACTTACTGTCTTCTGACCTGAAGAGGAGGACGCTGGTTCGTTTTTAGATTAGGTTACAGATGTCGCCACGTACAGAGGAAGCAGGCAAAGGAGTTTGCTGAGGGAGATGATGCCAGTAGGCAGACCAACCCGTCCCATCTACTCTCGGGGAGGAGCCTTCTGTGGCGTAGACAGAGGAGCTCAGGGGCCTCGAGAAAGGTTTTGATAAGAAGATGGAGGAGCTGATCCTCGCAGGGGTGTTCACTGTGTGAGCTGGATTCCAAGGCACTGCTCCCAGAGTAGGTGCCAAGCCTGGGAAGATGGCAACGCAGACTGCAGCAGAAGGGCAGTGGACGGAGGGACTGCTCAGGGAAGGGCTTCCAAGAGACACGCAGGGTCCCGCGAAGAGCAAGAAAGCGTGGGGAAGGCACACTGGGTACTCAACCACCTTGGCCAGGAAATGACACTTAGCCCAGCTCACATTTCACTGCCCAGAACCAGTCTCACAGCTCTGCCTGGATGCACAGATCCTGGGAAATAGCTTTTCTGGCTGGTCAGCCACTTCCCAACAATAGTCTACACAGTGGAAATTCTGATGACCAGCTAGTTCTCTTTCTGCTGCCATTGGTTTAATTTTTCATTTGCATTTCACCTTAAAGAATGATTTGAAATCAATGAAATGAAACAAAAAGCCTATGTGAGCACCTCTTTTAAATAAAAACTTCAGTAACAGCACTGCAGTTTTAGAGTGAGCTCTCACATGCTTTAGCTCATTTGATTCGCATGACATTCCAAGGAGAAAGGTATTGATATAAAGGTTTAACGTAATTCCTATCAAAATCCTAACAAGATTTTTTGTAGATATAGACAAGATTAATCTAAAACTTATATGGAAGGGCAAAAGAACTAGAATAGCTAAAATCATCTCGAAAAAGAATGGCAAAGTGGGAGGAATCAGTCTAACTAGTTTCAAGGCTTATTATATAGCTACAGTCATCAAGACTGTGTGGTATTAGCAGACAGACAGACACAGAGATTATTGGGAAAGAGCAGAGATCCCAGAAATAGACTGACCAGAAAATGCCCACCTGGTTTTTTTGTGAAAGGCTCAAAGGAATCCAATGGAGGAAAGATAACCTTTTCAATAAATGGTACTGGAGCACCACAGGCAAAACAAAACAAAACAAAACAAACAAACAAACAGAAAAACCACCTTGACCTAACTCACACACCTTATAGAAAACTTAACTCAAAATGGATCATGGACTTAAATGTAAATGTAAAACTATAAAACTTCTAGAAAGAAAATAGGAGAAAATCTTCAGAATCTAAGGCTTGGCAAAGAATTCTTAGACTTGATACCAAAAGCACAAACCATAAAAGGAAAAATTGACAAATTGGAATTCATTAAAGTTTAAAACTTTTGCTCTGCAAAGATCCTGTAAAAGCTTGAAAAGACAAGCTACTAATGGGAGAAAATATTTGCAAACCACCCATCCAACAAAGGACTGTTATTTAGAATACAAAAAGAACTCTCAGAGCTCAACAGCAGAAAAGCAAACAGTCCAAACAGAAAATGGGCAAAAGACATGAAGAGACATTTCACTGAAGAGGATATACAGATGGCAAATAAGCACATGAAAAGATGCTCAATATTATTAGCTATTAGGAAAATGCAAATTAAAACCATAATGAGCTATCAGTACACATCTATCAGAATGGTTAAAATAAAAAAATAAAATGACACCAGCAAACGCCAGTGAGGATGTGGGAAAACTGGCTCACTCATACTTTACTAGTGGGAATATAAAATGGTAAATCTCCTCTGGAAGATGTATTGATGGTTTCTTGAAAAAACTAAATACGCCTACCATGTGACCCATCGGTTGCACTCCTCAGCATTTGTGTCTGAGAGATAAAGATTTGGGTTCACACAAAAGCCCGCCTACAAATGTTAAGGGCAGCTTCATTTACAGTAAGTAAAAACTGGAAGCAACACAGAAGTCCTGAAATAGGTGATTAGGTAAACAAACGGACCCATCCAGATAATGGAATACTACTCAGCCAGAAAAAGAAACAAATTCTTGATACTTGTAACAACCTGGGTAAATCTCCAGACAATTATGCCAAGTGAAAACAAAACAATCCCAATACGTACATACATAAACGATTCCGTTTATATAGCAATTCTTGTAATGACAAAATTACAGAAATAAAAACAGAATAGTGGTTGCCAGGGATTAAGGAGGGGGTGGGGACAGGAGGGACGTGGGTGAGGCTATCAAAGGGCAGCATGTTCTTGGGGTGATAGAAACATGCTGTATCTTGACTGTGCCAAGGTCAGTATCCTAGGTGTGATAGTGTACTATAATTCTGCAAGATATTACCACTGGGAGAAACTGGGTCAAGATTGCCTGGGCCCTCTGTGTAACTATTCCTTATAAGTGCATGTGAATCTACAATTATCCCAAAATAAAACATTTTAAGAAAATGTGTCACACTCTTGTTTATAGCAGACCCTGATATTTAAGAGGAATTGTCCAAACCATCAGGAAGCCCCAAATAGCAGAAAATGGGCATGCTCGTTAGGCCCCTGGCTTTCTCCCACATCTCACTTCCTCGAGCCACATGCTCCCTGTCCACCTCCTCCCTCCGCCTCATCGTATTTTCAACTTTCACAGGAGCTGAACCCCTCCCTCCCTTTGTGTTCATTTTGCACTTCATCTCACCAGAGTCCCTGCACCTGGGGACAAATCACGCACCTGGAGCTGGTGCCAGGCGTGGGGCCACCCCCTGGTCTGTGCCTAGCAACCTGGGCTAATAGAGTTCCCGTCTCAGTAAAACGCCAAATGACTGCAAACTATCAGCTTTCAAGGAGGCTCCTGATTAGTCAGAACTATGGTGTTAAATGCAGAGACGCCAAGGGCATGCTGTCTGCTTTTTTGACGACTGTTGTTATAAAATGAAACCAGAATCTCCGCCTTGCCTCTGAGGTCCGAACCTCACCACAGCTTCAGGAGGAGTGAGGCGTGCTGGTGGCAATAGGGAAAAACTGCACTGACGTGGGGTGGGTCCTGGGAAGATCAGAATGACTGCCTTGCGGGCGCCTGGTGTAGCTGTGCGCAGCGCCCGGGTGGCTGTCCCCGAAGGCCCTCTGGGCATCTCCCCAAATGAAGTCCCAGCTGGACGCCAGAGCTGTTTTTTTAACCCTAACAAGATCTGTCATCAAACATTACCGGAGCCTGACTTTGCCTCTCTCCCTCCAGGCCTGCTAGCAGAGGTCAAGGCCTCCAGCTTTTGTTCCCCAGACCCCCTACTGCTGACGGGCGAGCAGCCTCTTAGCCCTTGGAAGACACGCTCAGAACCAGGGGACCGCAGTCCCTAACTGACAGGGCCTTCCACAGCCAGCCGGCAGCAATCACTTAGGATATTTACAGCTTTCTGTCGGCGCAGATTCAACACAGGGAACTAATAAAGGAACTCCTTTGTCTGGTGAACTCATGTCATTCCTTGTTAAGACAAACTGAGAACAAACCTAGATTTTGTTGAGAAACAACTTTTGCTTCTGAAGACAGTCTTGGATGAAGATGGCAGCATTTCTGGGGACAAGGCCATCTTGTGCAATTTTAGGAATAAGTGGCAGTGTTTTCGTTAATTTCATAAACACTGAGCTGCATTATTTTCTAGCAACAGAATATATTTTAGCCAACGGCAATTTTTCTCACTTGTTCATTGGCAATTCATGCTGTAAACAGATACCTTGTAAATGCATTCCTCAGCAAAGAATCAATAAAACAACGAGGTCTTGGCAGCCCGAATTATCCTTTTTTTTTTCTTTTTTTTTTTTGACATGTGGGCATGATGTATCTTTTTCTAAAGATACATCAGTGTTTTCGGCAGTGCGGCCAGGGGAAATATTCTGTTCGTTATCTCTGCAATCTGAAAACCATGGGTGGAAGAGCGGAGAATTTGGTAGGAGCCCTGCCCGTGCCCAAGCCCAGTACGGCGATATAAGCCCAGAAACGGCTTTGCCTCAAGCCCACGAGCCAGAGCCCAGCCTGACCAGCAGCTCCACGCGCCGTGCCAGCCCCCCAACCCCACTCCCACTGTCCCACCCGCGGGTATCCCCTGAAAAGCCTCTGAAGAACGTGGCTTTGCAAACCACAGGTCTGTTGGATGTGCTTACAACAGAACCCCTGGGGGTCTGTGAGCTGGGGGACGCTCCACAGCCTGCCTGGGCTGGCCTCCTCGTCTAGTAAACGTGACTCCCCGACTTCACCTGCCCCACGGGGCGCAGGAAGGACCAGTGGGAGAGAGGCCAAAGTGTAATGACAGGCCTGTGGCATCCCACCGAGAGGTGTGCGTAACTGCTCAGAATGGGTCGTTTTAAAATAACAATTTTATTGAGAGGTAATTCACATGATACAATCCGCCCATGTAAAGGATACAATGCAATGCTTTTTTGTATATTCACAGAATTGCGCAACCATTGCCGCAATCAATCTTAGAACATTTTTATCACCCCCCCAAAAACCCCTGTACTCATTAGCAGTCACTCCCCATTTCTCCCCATCCCACTGCCCCCAGCCCAAGGCAACCCCCAATCTACTTTGCGTCTCCATTGATTTGCCTGTTCTGGACAGTTCATATAAAGGGACTCATACAGTATGTGGTCCGTTGTGACTGCTTTCACTTTGCATGATGTTTTCAAGGCTCATCCACGTTGTAGCATGTATGAGCACTTCATTCCTTTTTATGGCCAAATAAGATTCCATTGTATGGATGTACCTACCACATTTTGTTTATCCCTTCTGCAGCTGATGGACATTTGGGTTATTTCCACTTTTTTGCTATTATGAATAAGGCTTCTCTGAACATTAGTGTACAAGTTTTTGTGTGAACACATGCCCTTATTTCTCTTTGGTGTATATCTAGGAATGGAATTGCTGGGTCATATGTAACTTTATATTAAAGCTTTTGAGGAACTGCTGGACTGTTTTCCTAAATGGCTACCCCATTTCACATTCCCACCAACAGTGTATGAGGGTTCCAATTTCTTCACATCCTCAACTTGTTATTATCTGTCTTTTCTCTTCTAGCCATCCTAGTGGATGCCAAGTGGTATCTCATTGTGGTTTTGATTTGCATTTCTGTGTGGCAATGATGTTGAACATCTTTTCATATGTTCATAATGGGTCTTTACTTTTTAAAGATGATGGCAGAGATTATTAACAATGGAAGGTGTCAGGGTAAAAGAACACGGCAAACATCAAATTGTTTCCAATGTCTATGTCACGTGTACCTCTCATTTGAAGACTTGAAAATATTTTACTTAAATTATGATCACTGTCTGTCCTTCACACCACCACCCCCCAATTTACCTAATTCCAATACTATGCGCTGAATTGGGCCAAAATCCATTACAAGAAATATATTTTCTAGAAAAATATCTGAAAAATAGGTAAGCTCCAAGACCAGCCAATGCCTCAGTTTTCTCCCTACCTCCCCACTCACCAGGCCGTCTGCACCTCACAAGGCTGCCGGCGGCCAGTGCCGGGGGCGCCCTTCACATCTGTTGTGGGCGCCCTGTGTGGTGCTCACCCCGGGAGGCAGGCCCATCAAACACACCTTAAATGGGGAAGGTCCTTGCACTTTGCTGGCTCTTGAATCATGGGAACGGACCTGTACGGACCCAAACATCATCTGCAAGGTGGCCAAGTGGGGCAAAGGCCAGAGTCGGGTGGCCGCGTGGATTTGTTCTGTTCACCTAAATGTTGATTTAGCAGGCAGTGGCCACACCAGCCTCTACAGAAAGCTCTTCCCCAGTCGCAGCCAGTACTAAAGGCAGCTCGGCAAGCCCTGGAACCAGATGAGTCTCCGTCAGGGTTCATCCCCGTCACCTGCCAGCTCATGCGAGCTTATCAAGGTTCCTTGATCATGCCGGGTTTCAGTTTCCTCATCTGGAAAACATGGGGAATAATAATGCCTTGCTGAAAGAGCTGTGAAAATTAATGAAACAATGTACATCAAGCATTTAGCAGGGTGCTTAGAACATACTAGATTACGGCCAACATTGTTATAATTTTTATTTTCATTATAAACAGTCGGTGAGTGCACAAGGCTGTCTCGTTTCCACATCTTCACACCTACTGTTCCCTCTATGGGGAATGCTGTCCCCAACTCTTTTCCTGGATAATCCCTATTAATTCTATCCTCAGCTTATAGGATACCCATTCCAGGAACCTTCCCTGAACCCCTGGTCTCACTCTAATTATGGTACCTATTACCCAGTGCTTGTCTGTATCCTCCGCCAGAGCCCAGGCTCCTGAATTTGGTGGGAACTCCATAAATGTTTGTCATTTTTCTGTTTACCTCTGAATCTGAGTTACTGCCTCTTTGCCATTGCAATACCTCCATGAAAGGAAAAGAAACTAATATTCACTGTTTACCATGTGCCAGGACTCGACATATGTTATTTCAGATAATCCTAATAGAAGACTGGGTGGCGTAGGTATTGCCCTATTTTAAGGATGAGGGACCGTGGTTAATTAACTTAATTAATCGGCCTTAATTGGCCTGGCTCACCCTGGCCCGGGGCTGGGGTTGGCATCCCGGTCTGTGCTCTTTGCACCATCCCCGGGGCTGCCCTTGAGATCCGGGCCCCACACGGGCTCACCTCAGCTCCTGGGTCGGTGGTGGGGAGCCAGGAGCCAGGAGGCAGGTGCCTGGCTGGCTGGAGGGAGAATATGTTTTTTCCTTACCCCTTTATTAGAACAGTCAAGATTTATTAAAAGCCGTTCCATTTGTTTGAATGCTGAGGAGACGGGGTGAATGCTCTCTGGGGGCCTTTCTCAGGGAGGAGAGTTCGGGCAGAGTGAGAAAGGGCCTTTGGGTGTTGAGCTCTGGGGGTCAGGGACACCCGAAAGCAGACGGGGAGGGTGGACTGGCCAGAGGAAGGGCCAAGCTTCTGAGGAGCCTGAAGACAGAGCGCATTTGTCATGCCTGTGGCCCACCCTGCAAAACCCCACAGACACTTTCTGAGAGGCTTCGCTGTGTGAGCGGGTTACACATCTGGAGTGGTTTGCATCTCGGCCCAGGACCCAGGCATGAACAGCAAAAGTACTAACTCCCTGCCCAGAGGATCTGCTCCTGCTGCCCGCTCGGCCACCCTGGACGGCACAGGGCTGTTCCGGTCCAGTCGCTGGCACCGCGAGCCCCGCTGCCACGGCCCGGGAAGCCTCCTTACCTGGGTACACGTGAAGAGGTGGCTCCTTCCAGGGAAAGACCATGGATGTAGGTGAAGCCTCGTTTTTCTGTCAGAATGCAGAACTCTAGAAGACACAGGCGCACTGGCAGCACATGTGCTATTTGCCAGCGTCTGCTTTATGCAACATGACTGTTAATTAACTAAAAGGGACCCTCTGCTGCTCTTGTGTTTGAGGAAATTAGAGGCAAAGTGAAGAACTTGTTTGCTCCTTGGTTTATTTGCTCAACAAATCTGTATTGAACACCAACTCTGTGCAAAGTAGAGAAGAGGAGAAATGGAATTAGGTTATGGTCTGTGTTCTCTAGACAGGTGTCTGGGAAGGATCATTTATGTGAAAAACTATAATTTCGAGGTATCTTTTGCCTGTCAGGTGCTCAGAAGGAGATGGATCCAGCTAGAGACAATCAGGAAAGGCTTCAAGGAGGAGGTGGCATTTGAGGGAGAGGTAGATTCATCACTGGCCAATAAGAGACAGAAAAGCATTCCAGGTGAAAGGAAAAGCATTAAGAAAGTGGAGAAGGGAAAGCAGAAGATATGAGTGGGGGGTTGAAGTGGTCCTTTTTGGCTAAAAACTAACTATATGTAGGGAGGAAGTAATCCTGGCGATGGAATCTGGGACAGGATCATAAGGGCCTTGAATGTTGCTCTAAGAAGTTTGCTCTTCACTTGGCTTTAAGTAACGGAGTATCCTAATTAGGGCTGTATTTCAAAGTGGTAAATTTGTCAGCAATGTACAATGGACAATTATGAGACCAGGAGAGAATCAAGCCAGATGTAATAGAATCCAACAAGAGACTCATATACAACCAGTATATGCTCAGTCATATTACAGTAACCAAAAAACCCAAATCTTAGTCATTGAAAACAAGAGGGTTTATTTCTTGCTCAGGCAACCTGTCAATCGTGGATTGGCGAAAGGCTCTGCTTCTCATACCCTCTCCCCTGAAGCCAAGATGCTGGAGCAACCAGCATCTCAAACAATATTGGCCGCTTGGACAAATGGCAGAGAGCTCTGGATGGCCTCGCACCAGCAATTCAATGGTAGGCCTGGGAGTGACACACGTCACCTCTCCTCCTATCTCACTGGTCAGAATTGGTCCCATAACTTCAGCCAACAATAAGGGGCCAGAAAGCATAATTCTAGTATGTGTGCAGAGGAGGAGAACTGGCACTATGTGGGAAATAGCACAGTGACTACCACACAGCTATCATAATACTCCAGAAGGGAGAGAGAAGGGGCCAGATGGTGACAATGGAAACAAAAAAGAAGAGATGAGTTCAAAAGAAATCACTGGGGTCAGATAAAGGAAATGACTGATTGAATGAAGGAACTGAAGGACAGGGAAGAGTAAAAGAACTCCCAGGCTTTGAGTGAGGAGCAGGAGGAAAGTGGAAGAAAACAATTAGCAGATGAAGAGTCAGGAGGAGAGGGTATCTGGGAAAGATGATGAACGCCAGATTGGACCGATGTGCCTGGGAGCGGCTGGGATGTGGATGCCGAGAGCTCAGGGCATGTAGAGAGACGGAGAAGCCACACATAATGGGTGAAGCTGTGGGGGTAGCTAAGTTCCAGGGAAGGTCACAGTAAAGGAAGTCAAAGGCAGGATTTCATTAAATGCCTACCCAGGGGGGTGAGGGGAAGCAGTGGGGGCGGATGGGAGAGGCAGTCGGCAGTAGGACCAGGAGGCGGAAAGCAAAATGAAAGCCTGCAAGGTGGTTGGCAATGAAAGTCACAGCAAGTTGCTGCCTTACCATTCTTGATAGCATTTGCTTTGTAACAAGAAATGTTAGTGGCTTTACAGGGATTTATAGGAATTGCAGGTAGTATGCATGTTGGACATTTTTCATGCAGGGAACTTTCCTCAAATCTCATCACATAAGTGCCTGTCTCCTGTGGATTCAGGCAGCATCCACAAAAGCAGCTACAGCTCCATAAATTCATAGAGTGCCCTCCTGTACCAAAATCCTTCCTCCTGCAAGGTTTGATTTATACTTTATAAGACTGGAAGGTAGATTTAGTATTCCTCTTTTAAAGATGACAAAAGAGAACTTTAGAAAAATAAAGTGGTATGCCCAAAGTTACGCAGCTAGCAAGTACAAAGCTGAGGTTCAAGTCCAGAACTCAAAGACATTATTCCTCTTTTAAATTAAACATTTTTTTCTGATTATAAAAGTAGGACATGATCATTGTTAAAAAAAAAAAAAAAGATAGAAAGAAAAGGAAAAAAGAAGTGCAAAGAAAAAAAAGAAACCAACTATAATCCATTAACTGAGATAACATTTTAGCATATTTCCTCCTAGACTTTTTCTTATACAAATATATTTATTCATTTTTACATATTTGGGATTATATTGTATATATAGTTTTATATTCCAATACTTCCATTTAACATTAAATGTATTTTCCCACATCATTAAATATTCTTTGAAAGTATGTCCATACACTGTGGATATGTTATTTATTTAATTATCTCACTATTGATGAGCATTAAGTTGTTTTCAATATTTTTTTGCAATTAGAAAATGTGTTGATGAACTCTTTGTACAATGAAAACAAAAGTTGATTCTTTGCAAAGATCATTAAAATTAACAACCGTTTGGCTAGACTGACAGAGAATAAAGGAGAGAGGATACAAATAACTAAAATCAGAAATAAAAGGGGAACATTACTACCAACCCCATGGAAATAAAAAGGATTATAAGAGGATACTCTGAACAAATGTATGCCAACAAATTAAATAACCTAGTTGAAATGGACAAATTCCTAGAAACATACAAACTACCTACACTGACTCAAGAAGAAATAGAAGATCTTGACAGACCAAATGACAAATAAACAGATTGAATCAATCATCGAAAACCTCCCAACAAAGACAAGCCTAGGACCACAAGGCTTCACTGGTGAATTTCACCAAATATTCAAAGAATTAATACCAACCCTGCTAAAACTCTTACAGCAGAGCCAGGAGAGACACACTTGACAGCACTTTTCTAAATAACAATTGTGAATTATTGTATTTGCAAAGGGGAAACTGTAGCTATGTGGTCCAGGATAATATCCTCCCAATATCATTCCCATCAGGTCTTTTTCTCCTCGGGGGAGCCAGGATCCCTTTTGGTCTGAAATCTAAATTCTAGTATTAAAGAATCCGGCCGCCTGCCCCACCTCCTTGCACCTCAGCACAACCTCTTTACTCTCCTCCTACATATTTTGCTTGGACTCCTTCTGTCGGAAACATGTAGCTCTCATATCTTCAAAATCCTGGTTCAAACCTCATTGTTATCAAAGAAGCTTCCCAACCCAACACTTCTCCTTGCTGCTCATTCTCCCTTATTTGGCCTTGCCTGTAGCTATCTGTAGCTGTCATTGTGACTATTGGCGGTGGCTGCTGGAAGGTGCAGAATTAAATCTACGGCCCCCTGAAGCCCATGTGTGGGGTGGCCTCTCTAGCAGGCATTTCGGCATTACATCCTTCCCAGCGTCACTTTATGTCCCCACCTGGGATTTTGCTTTTTCTTTCTCATCTCATTTTAATTTGTTACCTTGCTCTAATTTATCTATTTTTACACCTCTTAAATCGTTTCTGGATCAAAGTGGAGTGTAAATGTGACTCTTTGCACTGTATCAGCATGTGCGATTCTCCCAGCACTGGCCTGTGTGTGTCTGTGCTCCCATCGCTTCACACGCTCCTCAGGAAAAATCACATCAGAAGCAAGTCTCCTGTGCTAGTTTTTGAAACTAATTTAGTTTCTCCTTTGATTGAAAGACCATTGTGTGCAAGACTCTTTACATATAACCTATGTAACCCAGAATTATCATCCTCATTATATACATAAAAAACCTCATAATCAAAAGGATAAATTGTTAGCCCACATCATCCAGCTAATAAGGCAGAGACAAGACTCCAACCCAGGTCCACTAGACTCCAAATCCCTTGACTTTGTATCCCCTAAAAGTGTCTAGCCCATAACAGGCATGCAGTGGTGTTTATTAATTGATTGTGGGCATATGGCCAAGAAATATTTGGTCCAGAGTTGAATAAAACCATGGAGCCGGTGCTATTGAAAGCTGAACTTGCTAAATTGGAGCAAATTGGTTTAATAAAAGAATCTGTGAAGAGACCCTAATCAGGTCTATTTGGAAAAAAGCAAGACAGGCCCACTAAGATAACCAAAATACTCAGCATGAATGCAATACTAGAAGAGATGCCCTGTGTTGATGTCCCAGTTTGGATACAGAGGAAAGAATGGCTAGAGCACACTGGGAATCACTTGTTTGGATTTAGAGGTCCAGGGGAAAGTGAGCCAGATTTGAAAACGTCACAGCAATTCTGGCTCAACCCCTTGGGCTTTGAGGAGGGTAGCCTTGGCATTTCCCTCCAATCCTGTGGGGTCTGGCAAAATGGAATAAGCAGGCTTTTTACATCTGCAGAAGCCAGAACACTGATCTTGATTCACTGAGAATCTTTACGTGTCGCCTTCCCTATTCCACTTTCCCTAACTTCTCCTTGGTGTTCCATGTTTAAGTAGCATTTACCACATAGTATCATAACGGTGTACCTGTGTCTATCTTCCCACTAGACCATCAACCACTCAAGGAACATAATATAATCTTTCAGAAATATCAGTTAGATGTCACTTCTCTCCAGACTGATCTAAAAATTGAACTCAATTCCAATAAAAAGCCAAATAGATTTGTTGAGGAACTTGACCAACTTATTCTCAAATTTATGTGGAAAAACAAAACCTGAGAAAAAACAAGACATTCCTCAAGAGGAATATTAGACTATTACAAAGCTGTCATTACTAAGACAGTGTTTTACAGGCCCAGAGATGGGCAAAGTGTCCAATGGAACAGACTTAACCCAGAAACAGAGAGGAAGACAGAACAACCGGGCAGGGGGGGTTTGCGGGATACTTGATACACGACCCAGAGGCATTACAGATGAGTCAGGAGACAATTAACTACTCAGTTAAAGGTGCTGGGTCAGTGGGTTATCTATGTGGAAAAAAGCATAATTAGAGCCTGCTCAACACCACACAGAAAAAGCAACTCCTGGCGGATTTAAGACTTAGATGTAAAAGACTAAACTTTAAGACTTTCAAAGACAATGGAGGGGGGTATCTCAGGGTGGTGAACATTTCTTAGACAAAACTCAAAATTGCTAACTAGAAAGAAAAGAATAATAAAAACTTGGTTGCATTAAAATTAAGAACTTCTGTTCAACAAATGACCCTGTGAATAAAGTGACCAGAAAAGCCAAAAATCAGGGGAAGATACGTGCGACATACATAACAAATAAAATGCACATAAGGAGAATATATTCTTTAAAATCTCTTCAAAGTCCAATAATAAATTAGTAACTACAAAGGCAAACAACCCAGTACAAAACTGGATAAAAGACAGGGATAGGTATTTCACAGAGCAGGACATGTGAATAGTCCAAAGACACTTGAAAAACACATGGAAGGACACAGTGTCTCATCAATAAGCAGACAAACACTGATCAAGACAGCAATGAGATACCACTTTTCACCCACTGGGTTGGCAAAAATTATGAAGCCTAATACTGTCAAAGTGCTGGTGAGGGTGAGAGTCGACTGGAATTTTCAAACAACGTGACAGAAGTGCAAACTGGTACAACCACTTTGAAAAAAATAAGTGGAACATTTATAACCTGCCAATTCTATCATAGAGAAACCCTTGCACATGTGCACCAAGATTTATGTGACTCTATTCCTAAGCATGAACGCCAGAGACGCCTGCCTGGGGTTTATGTATAAGAACATTCATAGCAACGCTGTAATAATAAAAAGATCAGCCCAGTCTTCTTTATCTTTGCTTCTCCAACAACTGACACAGAGCCAGACAATTTCTTGGCCTGCAAAATATGTTTGTTGCCTGAATATTACGGAGTTCTCATTAGACGGGCCACAAGCTATCTCCAAAGTGGTGGTGGTGGGGCGGGTGGGGGGAGTGCTTCTCTCTCCTGGTTCAGTGGCTTCAAACATGGTTCCCGGAATCAAGACAGAGAAATCAGCCATGTCATTAGCAGGCATTCCCAGAACTCATGTGGGCACGTGGGAGGAGGTATTTTGGGAGTGGGGGGGCAGAGGTCCCTGGTAGCCATCCACGGTGCTTTCCAGCTGCTCCCAGCTGCCCAGCCTCGCGTGACTGACTTCTTTAGCCCAAGGTGTAGAATTCAGGGGGAACGAGCCAAACCCTGTGAATGCGTCTTTGTTGTCTCTGAGGCAAGGAGTTGCCAGGATCTGTGGTTTGGCTGTGGCCTGAGAAGTGAAAGCACTTTCTCTCCCATTATATCTGCATAATAGGCTGGCCGATCCCACCATCCTGTTAGTAAGCTCCTGGCAAGGCAAGTGGTTTCCATCTCGCTCACTGACTGGCGGGGATACAAGACGCTTCCCGAACCTCAAGTTTCCCGCGCCCCTAAGTCTCTGTTGTTAAAGGCCCCTCAGGTGTAATTACTCTCGCTCCCTTGGTTTTTCCAGCGCCTCAGTATTGCCGTGAGGCTGCGCGGGGGCCCTCAGTTGCGGGGAATTTGCAGCCCAGCTCCTGTCTGGAAGAACACGCTCAGCAAAGCTGCTTAAAGCACAGCTGTGGACTTGGCCTCCCTGAGCGGGGCTGGAGCCCGAGGTGTCTCAGCGTGCCCTGGTTTTCCCGGCCGCGGTTAGCAGTGGCCAAGCTCTCTGATTTCGCCTCAGCTTTTCTTGAGTCTCAGTCTATGAGAGCAGGAATTTCGAGTCTTCATCCCCAGGAACGTGATATATCACTCCCTTTACTCGTGTCTTCTTTTATATCCTCATGGGTGTTTCTCACTTTCTTCTTCAAGTCCTACACATCTCTCAATAGCTATATTCCTAGGTATGTGCTATTTTGCATCCCTCAGGTCAAAGATCTGATGAATGAGGCAAGATGAAACTGGCTGCCTCTGCACAGAGACGCCTCACGGCTGAGAGTTCCATTGATGGCATAAAGCAAGGTGGCCACCCTTTGTTCCCTGAAAACAAATCACGTCTCTCCCGTCCTGCGGGTTGTGTTAAGATCCGGCTGTTCATTTGTAATTCCTGGTTTGTACAGAGCCTCTGCAGAGAGGGCACTGCCCATGGCACTGGGAGCCTCAGCCCAGTTCCTAACACTGTGGTCAGGCCAGCAGGAGGGGGCAGCCACCTCAGCTAGTCCACTTGGGCCCCAGCTGCCTCACTTACTACAAGGAGAAGAGGCAGGGGCAAATGACAGGAGATGCTTCTTCTCAGCTGAGGCTCACTGGGCTCTCAGCACCGGCTTCCCAGGCAGTTCTCAGCTTGGCTGTACTCTCTCCTCCGCAGGCCTTTCTAATTTACACTCTCTCACAGGGCCAACAGGATACGGGCTCTCTGGCCCTTGGGCGAGTAAGGCCTGATTTTATGGGCTTTGCTTCTTTTCTAGTTTGCTTTGCTACAGAAAACAGATACCATAAAATAGGTTGGCTTTAACTTTGGGAATATATTCACTTACAAGCTTACCGTTTTGAAGCCGTGAAAATATCCAAATCTAGGCATCAAGGTGATGCTTTCTTCCTGAAGACCAGCTGCTGGCAATCCTGGGCTGCTCTGTCACATGGCAAGGCACATGGCCACGTCTGCTGGCCTCTCCCTTCTCTTCTGGGTTTTGTTGCTTTCAGCTTCTTGCTTCCGTGGCTTTCTCTCTCTGTGTCTGAATTTTGTTCTCTTATAAAGGACTCCAGGAAGAGGATTAAGACCCACCCGGAATGAGGTGGGTCACATCTTAAGATCCTACTCACCCAAAGATCTTACCTACAATGGGTCCACCCCCACAGGAGTGGATTCACTTTAAAAACATACTTTTCTGAGGTGCATACAGCTTCAAACCATCACAGCATCTGTCCACGTTTTGTTGGTTTTTTTTCTTGTTAAATTGTGTTTTTAATGTCCATCATATCTGGGCTTCAACTTCTGCACTTGGTTTTTCAAGTCACTGATCCTAATGATCCACATTTAGAAACGGATTTCACAGGAAATATAATCCAGATATTTGTGGGACGCCTGTTATGTGGAAGAGGAAGCGGCATAACTGCTGAGCAGAGAGGAGGAGGGTTTCTCAGGCAGGCGGAGGCTCATGTCATGAAGCAACCCCAGTGCCCATGCTCTGCGCCATCCATGCTCAGCTCCTTCCCTCATCCCTCTCTTTAAAAGTATGCAGTGGCTGACTCCCCCTAAGCTGCAGAAAAATTCCTTCACATTTCACAAAAATAATGTAAACTTTGCCATATTTTATTTTTCAAAAGTAGCAGATATCAGGGTGTAAAGTGGAAAGAGTATGGGACAGGGATGCCAAAGAGCTGTTCTCCTGTTGGGCCTCACTGAGCCCCCCCCACATGACCCTGGGGACCTCACTGAGCCCCCCC
>JAQZBX010057334.1:0-17989 GCA_029593785.1 Cabassous unicinctus
TTGGTCATTATGTCTGCCCTGTACATACATTCATTTTTAACAGCTCTTCGTTTCTTATTAAGAATTTAGGGAAGGTTTGCATTTGGTGCTGCAGTTTGCCTATTTCCATTTTTAATTGCCATAAAAATTCTGCTTTACAAAAGCAAATTAGAATGTGTTCTTGTATTAAAGAGTGTTATATATAGAGAAATGGCAAACATATTTTTAAACAAATCTCTATATTTCCATATCATTCATATTCTAGGATAAAATGTTCATTCTAGACATTTTAAAGGGTCATTTTACCCATCCTGCCACTGTAATTCATTTAATTAGATATTGATAAGGAGAGAAAATATGAATAACAAGTATGGAGGGTTAAATCATGAATGTTAAAATTAGAGCAAAGAAGCTGTCTGTATTCTAATGTGTTATCCATAAGCAATGCAGACTTTTTTTTTTTGGTAGAAGTAACAAGCAAAGATCAAATTAGATGTACCAGCTACTGAAATACTTGCATGTCAACAATGGAACAGGAACTTTCACTAATCAAAACATGTCAGTCTAGATGCTATTAGAAAGCCACAACACTAGCAAAAATAAAATCAAATAAATATATAAATTTGATCTTACATGGACTGTCTAAAATATTAAAATATGGTATATGCTACAGTTTAAGAAAAAAAAACTTTTCCACCATGCAGAAGAAAAAGCAATTTTTACTTTCGTAGATGATGTGGACTCATATATAATTGCCAGAAACCAGACAATCAGAAAAGAGTTATTGACCATCCTGGAGTAACTAATGTATTAATATGTTTTACAGAGATATAGTCTTCAGTCTCAAAGAATTTATAACTTTGAAAGACAAAACTGTCAGAAATAAGTTCATGAGAAATTTTGAGAAAGCTTTATATAATCCCTTGTTAAACTAACTTCAATTGTTGCAGCTCAGAAAAAAAATAATTATCATGAGTATAACCAACAGTCATAGTAGATTGTGAAAGAATAAGTTCTGTACAGGTAATGAATAAAAGGGTTCAGGCAATTACAAGTTAGGGGAGTATAAAAGCCAAGACTTTGGTGGAAGTGGAAATGCATTGTATCTGTGAGACAAAGAAAAGTAGTACATTTATGTGTCTGGTTTGGAGAGTATAAAACTAGGATTGATTAAGGGCAGTATCAATGAAGGCCAGACGAGAGCATTTAGGTTTTCAAGGGCAGGAAATAAATAGATATTGTGAGACCTTGATTAGGACCCTAATTGGAATGTAAAAGTGAAAAGAGAATCTAGGACTCCTGAGTAGAAAGAAGGTGTTAAGAAAAAAAAAAAAAAAACGATTTCTTTGAAAAAATTACAGATTAAGAGGTTATCTAGAAGCTGACCAAGGTTAAGTTGTGTAAAGCAGTATGAATAAAATGCATTATCTTGAATGAATGTGCTTCTCATCCTAAGAGCTCTGAGGAAATGGGCTATTGCTCCTGGTCTGCCTGAATTATCTGATATGTGCTCATGGTCATTTCAGAATATTGGAAAAATTGAAAGAGACCAATAAAACCTCACCCAAGGTTATAGATTCTTGTGGTACTTCCTCTCTGCAAACAGTATTATTCATCTCAGATTTGAGGTATTTTTCCACCTCTCCCTTCAACATCCCACCACTTCCTTGTATAGCAGGGTGATTGAGTAAAGAAAGAGCCTGTCAGCTTCTTCTTTAATAATGAGACGTATGGATTGATTGTCATAGTAATTGCAACTTCCTGAGAAGAAATGAGTTGAAATAGAAGCTCTCGGCAATTGCAGCCAAGCAGAAGTAGCTTATTACTCTCAACACAATATTTTTTATTTCCTCACTAACGAGATCACCAAAAAATGGGGAGTACCATATGAGAATGTTGAACAAACTTTATCTTGAAATATTAGCTTCCTGAAAAATGTATGTCACCAGAATTCTAAATAAAGAGAAGTTAATGTACTTAGCTGCCAAATCCTATTATATTTAAAAAACATATTAATAACCACTTATATCACCAGAGACCATTAAATAAGTCCAGGCTTTTGTAATAACTTAATATCATTAAAAGCAGGCTCTGAATGAGCATGCTTTCAATCTTTTAAAAATTACCACCAGGAATATTATAAGAAATTTTGCAATTCAAACAATTTTAAAAGTTCACTAACATTTTTAAAATATTCCCTTTAAAATATAAAATAAAACCACATTGAATATCCCATTATCACCAAGTGGATGACCAGTAATATATATTACTTTCTGGACTCATATATGCCTTGTAACAATCCTCTATACTGGATAAATTCTGTCAACCCGGATGGAATGTGTCGTCATAAAAGAAACTCTGTCCTACTATAATTAACGTACATCCAGTTAATGTTGTGATTTGATGATTGAAAATGTATTTACCATAACATATGTTTTCAGATCCTTATGAAATCTAGGTGGATGTGTACTTCCTTTCAATAATGCAGCAAACTTCATTCCGCTAAAATAAGCAAAATGAACTTAAAAAAGGAGAGGGAAAAAGTAAAAGAAAGCTGCCAATAATCTTAGTTAGGTTTTCCATTACAAATCTCATCATTTAGATACAGACACAAATCCATTTTAGCAATTCTAATTATAACATATTTCCATATAAAATGAGTGTTATTAGTTTTAAAATGGTCTTTCCTTCTACCCTCCACATTGTCTGGGCTCCAGAAACATAAGACGAAATATAACATGGTAGTCCACAGTTTATTGAAACTGTTTCATAGTTTGTCTGTAGACATTTATGTTCCCATTTTAATGTGATCCACATGATCCAAAGTGCTTTCAAATATATTTGATTAATAATTTTTGGCCAAAAGATGAAAGCAACCCACGTGTCCATCAAGCGATAAATGGATAAACAAAATGTGGTATATACATAAAATGCAATATTATTCAGCTGTAAAAAAGGAGTGAAGTTCTGATACATGCAACAACATGGATGAGACTTAAAGATGATGTGTTGAGTGAAATAAGGCAGACACAAAAGTACAAATATTGAACCATCTCAGGGTTATGAGATAATTAAAATAAGCAAATCCACAGAGTTAGAAAGTAGAATACAGGTTACCAGGCACTGGGGTTGGGGTAAAGAAGGCAGAGTTAATTCTTAAATTATTCAGAGTTTCAGTTTGAGGTAATGGAAAATTTTTGGTAATTTGTGGTGGTGATGGAAGCAAAACATTTTGAATGTAATTAACAGTACTGCATTATATATTTGAAAATGGTTAAAAGGGGGAAATTTTAGGTTGTATAGATGTTACTAGAGTAATAAAAAAGGGGAAAAATAGGACTGTACAACACAGTGAATCCTAATGTAAACTATGGATTATCATTCATAATACAATTATAATTTTTTTCTTATAGCAAGGGTGCCACACTAATGCAAGGTGTTAATAATGGGTGGACAGTATATGAGAATTCTGTATGTTTTTTCTGTAGATCTACAATTTCTCTAAAAATTAAAAAAAAATAATTTTTGGCTCAACTGAGGTGTTAAAGCAAGTATTATAATGTGCTCTTTAAAACAGTAATGAAATTACTAAATTAATTCTATGGTTAGGATTATAGTTTCTCAGTTTAATTTGAGAAGTAATTCTCCATGATACTCTATTGACAGACACTTAAACCTTGCGGTAGATTGTTTACAAATATGTCCACCAATCATTCCTCCCATACTTGTATGGATGTGCTGCTTGTCCCATCAGGGATAGAATGTTTTACTCTTCCCTTTAAATCTAGGCTTCCCCGTGACTTGCTTTGACTCTTAGTATATGACAGAAGTGACATTGTATGATTTCCAAGCCTGTGACTTAAGGAGTCTTGCAACTTCCACTTTTGAAAAACAGCTGCTCAGTGAAGAAGAATGACTAGTCTGCTGGAGAGACTTTACCTGAAGGGACTCCACCCTTGTAGGATGGGAGAATACAAAGAGAGACAGAGAAGCTCAGCCAGACCCTGTTCCTCAACCATTCTGGCCACCCAAGCTGACGTGTCAGACGTGTGAGGAGGAAGCCATCTGGATTCTCCAGTTCCTGAGAAGCCCTCAGCCAATAAATACACATGGAGCAAAGATGAGGTGTCCCTACTAAAATCCCACCCAAATTGAAAATCATGAGCAAATAAATAGCCAGTTATTGTTGTTTTCATCCACTACATTTTAAGGATGTATGTTATGCTGCGATAAATAATTGAAAAAAAAAACTGCAGATTTTCCTCTGAAGAGCTCTATTCTTCTTCCTGCCATTTCTCTCCTTTCCTTTGTTTTTCTTTCCTTCCTTTCCTTTCTTTTATCTCATCTTATCCTTACAATGGTAAGTGGTGAGAAAATAGAGTAAGTGTGTCATTCCATGACTAATACATAGACCTCAGGAGAAATGACAGATAAAAAATTATTGAGGCCTAGATCCTAACAAATTCTTAAAAACTGAGAACCTACATAATTATTGGCCTTCCTATTTTTTTTCTTTATTGTATAATTATTTGAATATTTTTTATTTTGCACTAGAAACAGTAGGAGAAATAATAAGCATGAATGGCTAAATATTGTTCATAAAATCACCTAAGGCAAAAAAAATGGTGCATAATAGAATGTTAGTATATATTTATATAATATTTCTAAGTTTAAAATCACTGACAGAATACTCTAAACAGGGTTTGTGGTATTTATTTCCGTGGTATGATAACTTGTTATTTTTTTATATGATTCTCTCCATGGTGTGATTTGTTTGCAAGGATTACCGCAAGAGTGGTTTTAATAAAGAAGAGAAAACTTATAGGTTAATTAGCTTTTATATTTTCCTCATGCAGTGTGTGTTTCTGTGCCATAAGGATTTGGGGACCCATTCTTCCAGGCAAACTGATTAAGATCTTAATGTTAAGACAGACATTAAGAGGAGAGAGACACTGTTGAATTATTTAGATGGGATATTAAGTGTTGGCATTTTAGTGAGTGATCTCCTTGGATAGAGTGGCACCTTTATTGCAAACCTTGTTAAAAATTTCCTGTTCCTTGCATTCATTTTCAGAAATCCCTAAATATACCTTGGTCTTTGGAAAGGTTAAGTACAGGGGAACACAGAAGTAGCTCGCAATTAGGAAATGAAGAGAACCATGTGATAAGAATAGCATTACTTCTGAAAACTGTACCTATTCTTTCTCATACTATGTATAAATGGTGTCAATAGTTTAAGCAATTCATCCCACAGAAAACAGCTGTAGAAACTATGTGAAATGGTTAAAAACACTTATTTGAGAGCACTGGAAAATGGCCAAAGGCAGGCATAAAAATAAGAGAAATTTGCTATTGAAAGACTGCTATTGTATCAGTAAGAACTGTAAGTGCTGTTTTCTCTCATGGAGAAAACATCTCATCTGTAACCACCACCTACCCCTGAACGCCCCCACTACAGATCTGGCTATAGAAACTAAGTTAGGAAAAAGATAATAGAGTTTAGAACAGTAGAACAGCTGGACATTGAAATGGGGAATTTTGAAAATGATGATGCTGCAGAAGCCCTGAGACCCAAAATATTATTGTAAACTCTTCCAAATCCCCAGAATTTGCACAGGAAACCCAAATTAAGCCAGGCAAAGAAACAGGCAGAAAATGTGTGGGAGATTAAACTTGAAAGACCTAATCTGACATGTGTATGGTAGGGTTTATAATTTCACTGCTCCTTTGAGTCAGTGTGATTTCTAAACCACATAAAACTATATGAGCAAAAAGGTACATTTTAAAAACGTCTAAAATCAATGATTTAAACATCTACCATAAGAAGCAAGAAATAGAAGAGAAAATTAAACCCAATGTAAGTAAAAGGAGGGAAATAATAAATATACCAGGGGAAATAAACAGAGCAGGAAACAATCAACAGAGAAAATATACGAAGTCAAAACATGGTTTTTGAAAAAAAGATGAATAAAATTGATAAGCATCAAGCTAATTGACTAGGAAATGAATAATACCATTAGAGACCCTATAGTAATTAAAATTGGAATACTATGCAATACTCTATGCCAATAATTTTGAAAATTTAGATGAAATGGACAAATTCCTTGAAATACCCAGTTTACCACATCAAACTCCAGAAAAATATAATAGCTAAGTACCCTATACCAAATAAAGAAATTGAACTCATAATTAATTACCTTCTCATAAAGAAACTCAATGTCCAGATGAATTAATTGGTAAACTTTACAAGACATTTGAGGCATATATAATATCAATCCTACACAAATTCCAATACAATCCCAACAAAACCAAAGAAATCACAAAAGAAGAAAGTATAAACCAATATTCCTCATGAACATAGATACAACAGTCCTTTATACATATTAGCAGATAGAATCTAGCAATATATAAAACAGTAGTATACCATTACCAAGTGAGTTTTACCCCAGGAATCCAAAGTTGTGTTAACATCTGAAAATCAATCAATGTAACACAATATTGAGTAAATGAAAGGAAAACTATGTTTATATTGAAATACAAAAAATATACTATAAAATAATATATTTTCGTAGCACAATGCAAAATCTACTGGACCATCTTGCTTAAAATATAAACTGAACAATTAAATACAATTTATAAAAATTTATAAACCTTAGAATATGTTTTTGAGATTAACCAGGTATATAGTGTTTTAGTGGAAAAATACATTTAAATTTAATTGATTCTCATTATTTCAGCTTATGTTTTAAAATATTATATTGTACTCAATTTTGTCTTTTTTATCAATGAATAACAATTTTTGATTGACATTGAATATTTTTAATTACTGGAATATATCCAAGAGAGCAATCTGCTCTTAAAAAAGGAAGTAAAGAACAAAATAAAACAACTTTAAATGTCATTTGATTAAAAATAATATATTTTATAGAATCTTGAGCTTAATTGGATTGCTGGCATTGTTGAGCTCTGATTTAATGCATTTAGATCAATGTTAATAGGGTTAACTACGGAGTGCACATCATAGAATCATCTGTGGTTAGATAAATTCCACTCCTTACTTTTCTGGGCTAATTTATGCCCCCTAGAACATTGAATAATGTTTGATTTCACTTATTATTTAAGTGGTGTCCAGATTCCAAACTCAAAAGATTGTATAAACTTGGAAACATCATAGCTAATGACTCACATATGACCAACTAGGCAAGACAATTTATAGACTCTTCTTAGTTAAGTTTATGCTTTTAGGTTTTTTCTTTCTTTTTATTATTTTTATATATATTCATGAAGGAACTATTAATGTAGATACTCCTTAATGTTCTATCCTATGTCTCCTTTAACAAACAGAAAATGCTAGAGCCCAAATGTTATCAGACTTGAGTCCTCAAGTTAAGAGAAATTTAAGCTTAATCTTTCTTAAAAGAAGAGAAAGTTAGACCAGGTATGAATGACTTCATTTTGTTCACTCTGAACAGTAGTAGCAGCAGGAACATATTGCCCAAATAAGACACATGGTAACTTCAACATGGATTTATCCTCATCATTGATGCTATTTTCCTGCCTTTACCTATATTAATATATTAATATTTTAATTTATTCTTAATTTTCAAAAATCTTAATTGCAGGATAGAATCCCAGTACCATATGATATGAAGTAGTGGTAGTGAAATAATTATTTCTGATTTTTTAACAGTTGTAATGAAATATGGTTCCCAAGTAATAACAGGCATATATTTAGAATGTACAGTTTGGTAAGTATTGACATATGTATGAACACATGAAACATCACTAAAATCAAGATAATGAACGTATCCATACTACAAAAATGTTTCCTCATTTCTGTCACCGCTCCATAGCCCCACCACCCATCCCTAAGCAGTCACCAATCTGTTTTCTATCACTATAAATTAATTTGTGATTTCCAGGATTTTATATAAATAGAATCTTATTATCTGCCTTCTTTCATTTGGCATATTTATTTTGAAAGTCATTCATATCATTGTAAATAATGATAGTTTATTCCTTTTTATTGCAGAGTAATATTCCATTGTGTGGATGGATATTCCACAGTTTGTTTATCCATTCACCTAATGATGGAAATAAGTATTGTTTACAGTTTGGGGCTATTACATAAGAAAAGCTTCTAGAAACATTTGTCTACAAGTTTTTGTATAGACTATTGCTTTCATTTCTTAGGCTCTGTTCACTTTTCTTTCTTCTTTCTGCTTCTCAGATTGGATAATTTCAATTGTCTTATCAAAATCTCTGCTTTTTCCTTCTGTCAGCTCTAATCTATGTTGAATCCCTTTAGGAAATTTTAATTTCTGTTACTGTCTTCAAATCAATTTGGTTCTTTTTCATAATTTCCATTACTTGAGTGATATCTCCTTTGTGTTCTTCTATTATGTTCCTAATTTCTTTAGTTCCTTGTTCATGTTTTCCTTGGGCTCTTTGAGCATATTAGGACCTTTTTAAAAAGTTTTTATCTGGAATTTCCCAGATCTCATCCTCCTTATTGGTAGTTTTTAATGTTTTAATCTTCTCCTTTTCCCAGGCCTTCACTTTGTTTCTTTGTATGTTACATAAACTTTTATTGAAATCTGGACATTTTGATATTTTAATGTGGTATCACAGGAATCTAGCCTCTGACATCCCTTGCTTAATCTTATATCCATCTAGTATTATGACAGAACTTTCCCTGAATGCCAGGAGAATGAGAAAATTTCGTAAAGCCAAGATGTTGCTCTTTAAATGTAAAATTAAGGACACAGATATCTTGCAGACAGAAACATGGTTTCATATATCCAGGACTAAGCACAGTGTGCAGCATATGTAAAGAAGAATAGTAAATTACTAGTTATTGGATAAATATTGCCAGGTGGCCCTTCTTGAGAGAGTAGGGATACAAAGCTATCAAACATGGTCCTAGACCAACTTGAGATAACATTTCATGGGGAGTTAAGATCTATTCTGTTGTTCTTTATTTTCAACATATTCTGCAGAAGGCAAGGGAAAAAATTATTTCCCTATTTGTCTTAGATAAAAGAGAAATATAACAAAAATAAACAAAAAACATTAAAAGAAAAAAATAACTCAAATGGACTTCAAGCCATAAAAATAAGTTTATTGACTTATCTCTGATTTCCGTGCCCCTGTGTTTGAGAACAACTTCAGCGAAGGGAATCCTGCTGGAAATCAGAAGATACTTGTATTGAGAACACTTGTGCTGTAAGCCTCCCAGGTTCTGTTTCCGCATTTATTTGGTTACCTATCTACTGCAGAAGGTTATTTTTAGTATGAAAAAATATAAGGAATGTTTGGGGATTGAATTTTGTACCCCAATTTAGACATGTCCTTGATATTGATCTTCATTCCTGTGATTGTGAACTAATTATAAATGGACTCTCTTGAAGATATTATTTTAGTTAAGGTGTGGCCCAAATGAATGTGCTTGGGCCTTAATCCAGATTACTGGAGTCATTTACAAATCAGAAATATTTCAGATACAGTAAGAGAAAACTGTGAGGAGGAGCTGGAAGCTGGAAGGCAACAGAACATCACCATGTGACAGGAAAGTCAAGGAACCCAAGGATTGCCATCCAGCCAACCAGAATACTAATGAACCCAGGTGGAAACAAGCCTTCTAACTTCTGAAACCATGAGCCAACAAATTCCTGTTATTTAAGCCAAACCAATTTGTGATATTTGTGATAGCAGCCTTGAAAAGCTTAGAATGAGATATTTATAAACTAAAAGGCATCTTAGTATTGACTATAATTGGTATTTTGCAACGGACTGGCTAGTGATCCCAAGTCAGATCTCCTCTATTCCAGCCAGTTGTGGGCCTATGGGAAAATGACTTAATGACTCTGAATGTGCTTTTGTCATCTCTTAAATTAGAGGAATTATTTAGCAATTATTTCTAGTCATGGCAACTTTGATTTTGCTAGAGCTAGGGTTTTGAAACTGTAAACCAAGTAGCTTGAAGCCTAGCCCATTCCATAGAACTGTCTGGAATCATTTAAGCATCCACCTTAGTATCTCTTCCCCATGTGTCTCTTCCCCAGAGAATAAAAATGTGATTTTGAATTTTTCCATGTGTGAATTTAGAAGCCATGTTTGGGGTGGGGAGCTGCTGATGAGAAAGGACTGCTAATTCTTATTTCTTCAACTTTAATTAACCTGTTCTCTTTACAGCATGGGTTATTTATCAGACACTATAACACTAAGCTCAGGGGTAGTCTCTCAGAATAAAACAAGAATTAAGTTGCTTTTAAGTTTAAAAAGCAGAGTTCAGAAAGAAATCCACACATCTATGGCCAACTGATTTTTGATAAGGGTGAAAAGTATATTACTTGGTAAAAGAATGTTCTCTTCAAAAAAATGATGGGAAAACTAAATATCCACATACAAAATCATGAAACTAGACCTGTAGCTCACACAATAAACAAAAATTCCAATATTAATGATAATAAATCAAAGTCCTAAATATAAGAGCTAAAATCATAAAACTTCTAGAAGAAAACATAGGGGTAACATTCACAACCTTGGATTTAGCAGTGATTTCTTAGATATGACACCAAAAGCATGAACAACAAAAGAAAAATGAACATTGTCAGAATTAATAACTTTTCTAAATCAAAGGACACTTTCAATAAAGTGAAAAGACAACCTATAGAATAGGAGAAAATAAATGTGAACTTTATATCTGATATGGGTTTAATAGCCATGATATAGAAAGAACTAATACAACTTAACAATAAAAAGACAAATAACCCAGTTAAAAAATGGGCAAAGGACTTGAATGAACAATTCTTTAAAAAGAATAAGAATATGGCCAATAAGAATATGGAAAGATGCTCTACATCACTGGTCATCAGGAAAATGCAAATCAAAACCACAGTGAGTTACCACTTCATACCCACTAAGATGGCTAAATTTAAAAAAAGACAGTAAATAATAAGTGTTGAAGAGTTTGTAGAGAAATGGGACCATGTATATATATAGCTGGTGGCACTATAGAATAGTGTAGCCACTGTCGAAATCAATTTGGTAGTTCTTCAGCAAATTGCAAATAGAATTTCCACATGACTGACCCAGAAATTCCACTTCTTGATATATACTCAAAATAACTAATAGCAGAGACTTGAACAGATATTTATACACCAATGCATATAGCAGCATTATTCAATATAACCAAAAGGTGGAAGCCACCAAAGTGTCCATCAAAGGATGAATGGATAAACAAATTGTGGTACATACACACAGTAGAATATTATTCAGCCATAAAAAGGAATGATGTTTTGATGCATTGACAACATGGATGAACCTTGAAGACATCATGTTGAGTGAAATAAGCCAGACACAAAAAGAGTAATATTGTATGATCTACCTTATATGAAATACCTAGAAAAGGGAAATATCATAGGGACAGATGGTGTTTTATAGGTTACCAGGAGTAGGAAGGGGCAGGGTGAGAAGAGGTTAATGAAAGAGTGGTTTCTTTTTGAAATAATGAAAAAGGAGAAGTGATGGATGTCAGTTATGGTAGCACAATATTGTGACTATAAGTAAAACTAATGAATTTTACAGTTGAATGTTGTTTAATGGGAAATTTGGTTCTCTATATCAGTTAATACAATAATAAGTTAATATAAAATGGAATGGATGAGTTCTATTTTTCATTTGAACCATACAGTAAGAGAAAAATTGGCAGTCTTGTAAAGTCTTTAAAGATAATTGAAAAAAAAAATCTTATATTGCAAGGAGGGAAGGAATTATGTTGATAGCAAAAATGCTTTTCAGAGGGGAGAAAGTGGGGTATTTAACATAAGACTGATCCGTGAGAGATTTCTGATAATGTATTCCATATTTGTAAACTTTAATTCCAACAGACTGTCAAAAAACTGATTAACTATAATCAGAAAACTGATGTTTGCCAAATATTATAGCTCCCTTTCCCCAGAGTTCTTGATTTAACATATTAAATAAGTATTGGTCCACTGTTTACACATTCAAGCATGAAAAGAGAATTTCCAAATATCCACCACAGAAAGCATTTTCAGTGCTACTTGAATCTGTCCTGATCTTTTATTGTCTCTCATTTATAAATCAGTCAAATTTTTGGTTCATGACTGTTTTTAGCCAAATAGTCAATTCTTATTTTAAAAAATAGTTTTAAGATATAATTCACAAACCATACCGTTCACCCATTTTAGGTACATAATTCAATGGTGTTTAGCATATTTACAGAATTGTGCAACCATTACAACAATCAGTTTTAGAATATTTCCATTACCCCATAAAGAAACCCCATATCTATCAGCATCCACTCACCATTTCCCATCAACACCTCCCTCCTTAGGTAACCACTGATTTACTTTCTGTTTCTATAGATTTTCCCATTCTAGACTTTTATATAAATGGAATTATACATTTGTGTTGCTTTGTGAATGGCTCCTTTCAATTAGCATAGCATTTTCAAAGTTCATCCATGTTGTAGCATTAGCAGTGCCTCGTTTATTTTTATTGCTGAATAATACGCCATTGTATGGATATACCACATTTTGTTCATCCATTCATTCTTTGATAGACAGTTGAACTGTTTCCACTCTTTAGCTATTATGAATAATGCTGCTATTTTAGAACAAATTTTTCTTCTTGAATTTAAAATTGAGCCATGTGACCAGGTTATATAAACTGAGTTTCTCCGCTGTGACGAAATACTTCTAATCTCTAGTCTTTAGAGCTCCTCTCAATCTGGATTTGGGATATCAGTTTCAAGTAAATTTACAACTCTGTAAATTACTTCACTGTACAAATTATTTGTGTACTTTAGGGCACTGTAGTATTTGAAGACCAAATGAGGCTGATATGCAAAGTGAAGATGCGGCTTTCATGAGTACCATATACTAAAATAAATGTGAGAGATTGGGGAAGCTTTGATGCTTTATATGAAAACAGAAAATATAGAAAAAAAACAGTGATAGTCTTCTTTCTGATATACTTTTAAACTGATTTTATATACCATAATTTTTAACAAAGATGGAAAACAGAATTGATGCACCAAATAAAACATGGGCACATCCCAGGCTAACTTAAGTAGGAGGAAAATGTTCTTTTTGTGCTGTCTAGCAGTTAATACAGTAATTAGTGATATACATATGATCTAGAGCAGGACTTTCCACTAAATTTTCCTCTGGAACTCTCAAGGTCATTTCCAAGGCCCATATTAAAAGGAAGAGAAAGAATGGCTTCCCAGGTGACTTAGGGATAACAAAAAGAATATCTGAATGGTAGAACTACAAGTTAAATTGGAGTTAGGGAAAGTTCAACATTCGTATTCTTTACTGAGTAAATGTGCCTTAATATTTGGTTTTGAGTCATTTATTCCTTCTCCTTTCTTCACCTTTCATTTTCATCATCTCCTGTCTTTTCACACATGAGCTTTGGTGTTTACGAAAGATCTTTTACCCATTCGTTATCATTCTGGGCAGGAAAGGAAAAAATTAGGAGTCAATTATATACTTTTATATAATTATATAATTAAAATAATTGTATTTCCATCCTAACAATGAAATATCTGCTGTATCAACTGGATCTGTTGGTTTTGAGTTAGGATGGTCATAGCTTTCTTGTTGCTCAAAAGTGAGTCCTAGGAGCAGATGTGGCTCAAGAGGCTGAGCACCTACTTCCCACATGGGAAGTCCCAGGTTTGGTCCCTGGTGCCACCTAAAAACAAAAAACCAAACAACAAGCAGACAAATGAAAAAACCAACTCAAGGGAGCCTGTGTGGCTCATTGGTTGAGCACCAGCTTCCCACATACGAGGGCTGGGGTTCAATTCCTGGCCCAGTACCCCCCCCCCCAAAAAAAAGAGTCTTTGCCTGATGGCACCAGTCAATTAAGTGACACTGGGATTTTGTGAAGAGAAAGAGTTTATTCAGCAGAGGCCATCCTCAGGAAGACAGAAGTCCCTCAAATCTCAAATCTGTCTCCCTGAGTTGGAAGTGCTTAGGGTTTTTATAGGATTAAACAAAGAGGGTGGGTGTGTGATGACTGAGGGGAAGACAATAGTGTGATAGAGAGGAACATGGCAAATGCGGGTCAGGCTAACTCATATGTTGCATGACTAGAAAGTGACGTTTTGAGCATGATGAATGGGTGGTTTGAGATCACAGCATTAGCGATAATTTAATCTCTGAGATGCACAGATTGATTACAAGCTCAGTTTACTTGAAGTTTAAGTTTTAGGCTATTGTGCATATCACATAGGCTAACTGATGAGCACTGGTTTAGTCAGTTCTGGACCTACTCATGTAACCTTATTAATAAACATTGAGGGGTTGTGCGCGGGAGTATCAGACTTCAGAGTTGCAAAACAAGATAAGGGGGTCCATGCAGGGCTAGTTACAAGTTGTTTGGTTACTGTTCAGTTATAAAGTAAATATAATGCAGTTATAAAACATAGCACCAGCAGCAAAGAAACAAGGCATCTGGATTACAGTCCAGTGAGTAACAGATATTGGCTTCTGGCTATTTTAAAAGTTTAACATACATGAAGGCTATATTACAACATTTCAGAGGGTTAGTAAGTGCCTAAAATATAATTCAGTGGGCTAAAACATATTTTTTAAATTTATGATTGGTTACAAAAATGTGAACATTTTTGAGGTGAATCAATGAGCAGCCATTAAGCATATACACATTTTTTTATGAGGGAGGAAGTATCTATTCCTTTTATTTATAAGAAAAACTCCAATTGGATATATTAAAACAAAAGTTAACAGCTTTTAAGCAAAGTAATTTGTAGTTGATGCTTCTCAAAATGTATACAATTTTTCAAAATCCTAAATGATTTGGATCAGAAATGTTTTTGTAGGTTTAATTCATTTATTTTTTTTTTACCTTTTTTAATTAGAAAAATTATAAGTTTACAGAAAAATCAAACAAAGAACAGACTTCCAACATACCCACCTCATGCACACCATTCTCTCTATTATTATAACACTTTTCATTAGTGTGATACCTTTGTTACAACTGATGAAATAAATTATTATAATTATACTATTAGCTATAATCCATAGTTTATATTAGAATTCACTATTTGTGTGGTACGGTTATGTCTTTTTAAACTTTTAATTCTTGATCTACAATTTTTAAATCCAAATGTTTTGAAATTAGAAATGGCTCAATAAGAGGAGGTGTTAAATGCTCCATGAATCTGAATGGGATGCACAATTGAGTAATTAAGCTGACAACTTTATCTGTGCTGAAAGTAATGGTTTCATCAATAAGAAGACACTAAAGATTTTATAATTACAAAAGCTCTGTTATACAATTGAGGTAATATATTAACTCTTTACAGAATTGAATTTGTTTTTGGACTCCTGCTAATAAAATGTTAAAATTCATCTTGTAATAATACATACATCCAATGATTTTAGCATCACCTGATGACTCTTTAGTGGATCAATTACTGCAATTCTTGTTTCAAAATATTGATTTCTTTGTGAGTGCTCAGGCATAGTCCCATGTAGGCCAGGAACTCTGGCCTATGCTTGGAGAACAATGGGGGCAGGTACTGGAGAAACCATCCAGGATTCAGCTATGGCAGATGTCCCAAGACCTGAAAGTAAAGCATTCCCTTGAGCTGGGAGAAGCCCTATGATGTGTGTGGGCAACCCCAAACTTGGCGACATAGAATAAAGAAAACCAGAAATTCATAGCTTTATAGAATAAAAGTTTGTGCTCAACTGTTTGTTTTTCTCTACAAATGGCTTGTATCCCATGCTACAATGTTTCAAAGAATTTTGCATGTTAATATTTGTAAATCTAGTCCATTTATTTTTGATGCTATATGATAGTCCATTGTGTGACGGTTTCACAATTGTTTGCTTTCTATTGAGGGTATTTAATCCTTTTTTATTTCTTACTATTGAAGATAGGGCTATTGTGGACATTCTGTGTATATATGTCTCCTTATATATGTTAATAGCATGCTATGGTAAATGGAATGCTGCCTATAGAGAAAAAACATGAATTTGCTAGCTATTGGCAAATTGTCTTAAGAATGATAGCATCAGTTAATTTCAAATCAGTCATATATGGGGTTTCTACTTCTACCTTATTCTTGTTAAAATATATATAATATCAGACTTTCAATTTTTTACCAATATTTTCAAGTAGTACTACTTGTACTACTTGAGTACAAGTAGTAACTCATTGATGTCATTTGGCATTTCTGTAATCCCTAACAGAAAAGTTAATCTTTTCCAATTTAATTGATATCAAAGGTATATTCTACTGTGAATTTTCTTTAAATCTTCTGCTATCTTTTCCATTAGGTTGTTTGTGTTTTCTTATTTATTTGCAAGGGTTCATTATATATTGTGAAAACACATTTTGTCTGATATCTATATTTAAATACTCTTCTCCAAGTGTGTGGCTGGTCTTTAAAAATTGTACATGCTGTCTTTGGTACTTTAATTGATACAGCTATTGCTATAGCTATGATAATGTTCATCTCTGGTAATAGTTTTCTCTCCCTGACTTTATTTTATTTTCCTATTTGAAATACTTTTGGCATATTTGTCATTTTATTCTTTCATATGAATATCATTATATTATTTGTATACTTACTTGTAAAACACCATTTGATTTTTTTCTGGGCATTGTATGAGATTTGAAAATTGATCTGGTGAGAACTGACCTATCTATCTATCTATCTATCCGATTGTTAGTGTTATAACCATCTCAATTAGATCCATTTCTTTGGGTCTAATTATCTAACCTTCAAAAAATTGTATCCTTTTCAATAATTATTGATTTTTTTCCTAATATTATTTATTTTAAATTTCCTAAATGTCATTTTTTTTTCTGTAATGAAGTACTTTCCTTTCTCCCACATTCCCAAATTATTTCTTATTTTTGTATAATAATGACTAAGAAATCAGGAATATACTTTTTGAATATGCTTTATTCTTTGCTGTCATTCTTGGTTTTAATAAAATTATCTCAAACTGGACCAAGTGAAGTTCTCTTCAAGTTGCTCCTGTGTCCTTTTGATGTGTCAGTATCAATTGTTGAACCATTTTTTTCTGACTCAACTTGATATTTGAGACTCTAATTGAACTTACCATATTCCATATTTAAATCAGCCATTTCTCCAAGGATCCTAGCTCCTTTAAATAGGGAATAATATTTGGTAGCAAAAACCTTATTCATTTCCACTGAGGTGTCATTGATTCTAAGCTATTTCAGTATAAAGAACTAGGAAATATGTTCTAAAAATAATGGATTTATATTGATATCTAAAATTCCAAGCTGACATCACAAGACTTTTTTGCCCTTTTCTCCATTCTATATTTTTATTTTCCTAGAGTGAGACACCTGATTTCCATGAATGGTAATACACTTACCTATTTATTCAGTCCTATTATGTACAGAAAATAGTTTCAGAATTACTATACCCATTTCACTATCAGGAACTAATATAATAAGTTAAATTCAATTATTTTTAGTTCATTCAGTTCTTAGAATATATCCACTTGAGATTGTACAGAATATTGTATTCAAATATTAATTTGATCTATATTTTTCTTGTGTTTATGTAAAATATTGAATTCATTTATTTTTGTGTACTCAAATTTTAATATTTCCCAATCTTTGTTGATCTAACTATTTTTATATGTAAGACACAAACATCTTTCAGAAGTCAAAGCTGTATAAAGGTCTGGTAGTTTGTTATGCATTTCTAAATCCCCTTCATAGGAATTTGCACTCCTATCAGTATGTGTACCATTTCTCACAGCCTCTTTTAACAAAGTGTGTTGCCAAGCATTGAACTCATTGCCTGAGAGTTAAGAGCCAGCTTCATGTAATTTTAATTAGCAATTATATTCATATGAGTGATGTTGCACATATTTTTATAGCTTTTAGAGCCATTCGTATATATTGTGCATGCATGTGAACTGTCCATAAATTTTCCTACTTTACCTATTGAGATTTTCAT
>JAQZBX010057335.1:0-17978 GCA_029593785.1 Cabassous unicinctus
TTAAAAAAAAAAAAAAAAGAAGTTCCCAGACTTCATATTGCATGGAATGATTAAATCGTCGAACCAACAAACACATTTAGGGTCTTCTGTAGCTGGCGAACTGTCTTAGTTTGTTCGAGCTGCTATAAGAAATACCACACAATGGACTGGCTTAGACAACAAGAATTTATTATCTCATAATATTGAGGCTAGAAGTCCAAAATCAAAATGCTGGCAAGGCCATGTTTTCTCCAGGGTCTGTAGTCTTCCAGCGATCCTCTGTCACAGGGCAATCTCTCTCTCCTTGTGTCTGCCCTTCCGGTTTCCTCTGGCTTCTGGTTTCTACTGACCCACTGCACCTGAATTTCCTCTCTATAAAGACCTCCAGTCATACCGATTAAGACCTACCTTCACTCAATCTGGCCACACCTTATCTAAGAATAACCTCTCCAAAAGGCACCCACAGGAACATGGATTAAGATCTGAACGTGTCTTTCATGGGGTACAGGATTCAATGCCCAATACCAACTTTTCATTTTGCCAAGATAAGACATTAAAAAAAAGAAAAAACAACTATTATTTATTGCTGTCACCACTTCATAAAAGGACTTGTATCCCTTACTGCCAAGAAAAGCAGTAATGACAGTCTCAAAATTAAGGGAAGTCTTTTAACTTGAAGAAATTCAGGTTTATAAAAAAATTAGTTGTATAGAGAGATTTTCTTTTCTTATTTTACAGAGGAGCAGTGAGAACTTGATTGCCTATGAGATCCAGGGCAAGAATCAACGTAGAGCTGCTTCCCAGCTACCTTGATTCTTTGGAAGGTCTCCTTGTTGCGTCATCTTGCTGCGTTAGCTTGCTGCTTGCCCGTCACGCCAGCTTGGCTTCTTTAGGAGGCAATCTCTTTCTCTGAAGAAGATCCGAATCTGAAGAAGTCAAATTTCAGGTGGTTTAGGGGAGTTATGCAATTCCACCAGCATTTATTGAGGCCCTACTATGTACTCAGTCCTGAGGTAGATACTTTGCCAAAGAATACGAAAGCAGAAATCTCTCTTGCAAGTTAAGATGTGCTTATTCCTGTGCTGCCCTTTGCCATTTCATGGGGAGGGAGCCTTGGTGAGGACTAGACCATGGGAAGAAGATTCTTGCAACAAAGTATGGCTGTTGCCATTTGCTTGGGCATCGAAAGGGATGGTTCAAATCCTATCACAGCTTGGAACTAACTGTTTGCCGAAACGGTGCTCTGTGCTGAAGCTGAAAACCCAATTTTTCCAGAAACATCGATAAGCACATCTGTCTTTTGCTTTTCCTAGTAGTTATTATAATTTGGAGATAGTCGAGAGACACCTTTAGATCCCTGATTTGACATGTTTAGATTGATAAGAAGAAAATGGTGGCATATGAGTTCTTGGCTGACAGAAAGTGGACAAAAGACAGGCCGACTTCTTAAGGGCAATGCTCTCTTCCTCTTCCTTCAATCCACATTTATTTGTTACTCCAGGCTTGAGGATTCTGCTGTTAAAAAGGACTGACCATATGTTCACCATTCTGGGAGTAATCTGTCTGTTTACTTCTTATGGTCAGGTGAGGTCCATGAATTCTTCCAATCATGAGGATAATATTTAGAAATTCTCTCACTCAAGACCTTTGAAAGAACCTAGTCATTCTGTCCCACAGAGAATTCATCTGTATTCACAGAGACCTAAAATACGTAGGCAATGTAATAATTCTTAAGATAGATTAATAAAAACAATCCCCCTCACCAAGATAAAGTTTTAGGAAAAACTGGTGCTTATGAACCATGAGCTACAAATAATTTCACTGTAGCCTGTAAATTACCTTATTTATATTTACTGTCTAACTGCTTACCCCACCCTACAGCCTCTCCTCCCCCCATTTTTCAACATTTGGTTCCACCCATTTTCTGGGAACATCAGTACTATCTACATAGATTCTAAAGTCCCTTGTTTCTGTTAATCTTATTATCTGTTTCACACAATTAGCACTTAATTAAGTTTTCTTGGTGGGTATTATTTTATAATATTTGCTCATATTATCTTCCTAACAAAATAATAATACTGAGGGGTGGAAGGGAAGGCATCATATTATAGTGGGGAGAGTATGGGAATGGGAATTAATCCAGACAGGTTCAAATTTTGTCTTCACCACTTATTAGCCTTGCAAATGTGGCAAGATTGGCAATCTCTTTGAGCTACAACTTTCCGCATTTGTAAAATGGAAATAACAATACCTGAATTACAAATCTGTCACAAGGAATAAAGACAATGGTAAAAGGCCAGTTCTTGATACATAGGATAGTTCTTGATATATCAAAAGCATTAAATAAATGGTGGCTCTAGTTGTATATTTCATATCTACAGGGAAAAAAATCAGTAGCAAATAATCTGTCCTACCCTCTCTGCAAGGATACTTACACATGCCACGGTGTGCTGTTTTTTAAAAGAATTCCCTACAACACTTGGCTTGCACCTTCCTAAGGAAAAACTTCATATTTTCCTTTATAATATGGTTTTCTATATACTGTCCTTACCTCCTTACGGTACAACATAGTCCTCGAGCACAGGAATTGTGTCCTATCCAACTTTTCATCTCATTTTGTCTTCCAAATATATTGTTGGGGGCGGATGTGGCTCAAATGCTTGGGCGTGTGTCTCCCATATGGAGGGACCTGGATTTGATCCCCAGGACTTCCAGGTAAAAATAAAAGAAAAATATAGATGGCGCGTGGGCCGCCAGGCCCCGCGAGCCACGCAGTAAGACGATGACGTAACAGGAGAGTGACACAAGGGAGAGCCAAGACGAGACACGCCGAAAAACCAGGAACTAAGGTGGTGCAGGCAGTAGGATGCCTCTCTCCCACATCGGAGGTTCCCACGATCAAATCCCGGTGAAGACAGGAGGAGAAGGATGAGAAGAGAGGGCAGGAAACAGACACAGAGAACTACCCAGTGAATGGACACAAAAAACAGCAAAAACGGGAGTGGGGAGTGGGGTAAAAATGGATAAAAGTGAATAAATAAATAAGCAAATCTTTAAATATATATATATATACATATATAGTTGCACTGAAACATCTTTTTAAGTTCCTCTTCATTAGACTGTCACATTTCAGTTGCCAAGAAGTGTACGAAGATTGAAAGCAACATTTTAATTTCTTTTCTTATTATTCATGAACATTTGCCATAAAATCCAAGCTCTGTTTTCATTTTTTCTTTCAGGTAAACCAATTTTCTCTTTAAAATGGACTATTTCTTAAAACAACTAAGAATATATATTGTAAATAAAACAGGAAAAATGTCAAAGGGCAAAATTTAAACATTATTTTCTTCCATTCCTACAGTTTTCTTGAAAACTTAGCCCTTATACCTCCCTCTCACTAAGCTGTGTGCTCTTAGTTATCTCTGTGAGTCTCAAGTTTCTCATCCAAATGATGAAGAAACTGGACTAGCAGATTCTAACATTCCATTCATACTGCTTTTTTGGGAAAATTAAGAATGGCTCTGTTAAATCACTAATATTTTTGTAAATACACTTAAATAAATCAATTTATTCTGCTCAAAACTAAATATGATTGTAATAAATACCAGTAAAAAAAGAGATCTTGCAGTCACTAATACTCTTTACTATACCTCCTTTCTACTAACTTGCAAACAGAGAATTTTTAAATGAAAGGAGATTCCAAGAATGATATTGAGCACTTTCTATGCAAGGGTTAAGGGAGGCTTTCTGAGTTCCTGTGTAAAATTTTTTTCTAATTAATAATAGCTAAGTCTCCATTATAGACACACCCCATAAAAAGTAAAAGGGACCTAATCACAGAGCAAATAAAATTATCCTTTGTGTTCTGGCCTAAGTCATGAGACTTAGGATACAATTTGCATGACTAAATTGAATCTTGTGATTCTTACATTAAAACTATCTTAGCTAACTATGAGGTTTTGAAAAGTTTTGTGTTTGCAATATTATGATTTCTTTTTCCTTCCGCTTAAAAACAGAGGGTGTATTCAATAATAAACTTGATTATGACTTATAAAGGATCTTCTCAAAACTGATTTGGGGATTCTGTAAAATAATAACAATAAAAAAAAGTGGGGGGAGGTCCAGATCAGGCTCAGTAGTAAGGAGTGGAAGTCAACCACAGGTAGAGGAAAAACCAGCCAACCAACAAAAACCAAAGAAAAAACCCTCCAGCTAAGGAAGCTGCTTTCAAGAAGAGGCTAAGTGGCTTTGATTGAGGGCCTCACTGTGTGATAAAGAGATCAGAATAGAGGGGTTCCAACAGATGATCTCAGATCTGAAAGTCCCTGAGGCATGGGGAGGCCAGTCAAGGAGATCCTTGCCCTCAGAAGAGATGGATGGAAAAGATTAAAATACATAATCAGCTGGTGCCAAGGATGGCAGTTAATCCAGCTTCTCAGGCTTGCCCCTGGCTGGATGTACCCATACAAACCTCTGACCTTTCCCTCTGTAATCGTTTATTTAAAATATACTCAAGTAGCACATTGCACATGCCAGGCACTACTCTAAAAGCGTCACGATTATTAACTTATTTAATTCTTTTGTATACGCGATGAGGGAAGCAGTATTATTATCTCTAGTCTTTAGACGAGGGCCTTAGGCCCAGAGAGCTCCTAGAATTTGCCCAAAGTTGCACAGCTTGTAAGAGGCAGAGCTGAGGTTCAAACCCAGACGGTCTGAATCCCAAGTGTGTACCCGTGGCCTCTGTGATATGCTGGGAAGAAGTGGAAACACAACATTGCAAATGGATTCCTGTGGTTCAAAACTCCTACTTTTCCCACTTCGTGAAGCTCAATGATCCTAGGGAGGGCCCAGTGACAGTTGAAGAGCAGCAAAGCTCCAGCTGTGTTTTTTAAAGTATCATCACCTCCATGTACCCTAAGTGTGTGCAGCTCTGTAACGAATAAATCAAACCTAACAAAGACACAACAAAATAATTGGTGCTTTTAACTCGGAATAGCTAACCTGGATGCATAGTTTGGTTTACAGTTGAGTGGCTGAAAGGCAGGCACTGAGGGGAGACGAGCAAATATTTTTCCAGTTCTACAACATACGATGAGGAATAACGACAATCTGGTTTGCTTCCACCATGGAAAGATTTTCCATGGCTTGTGATAGTTCCTTTTCTCCTTTGTCAAAAATAACATAAAACAAATGAGTAGCTTACACTTCTGGGTCCAAGTGGATGTTGAAACAAGTTTTGGAAATGAGACGAACAGACCACCCTCAAGAGGAAATTCCAGACAGGAAAAATATACCGTGGGTACACATGATCATAACCTGATTTAGCGTCCTCTAAAACCACAGTCTCCTTGAGGATTTCCTTATTACTGTCTTCAGGAGCATGAAAAAGTTATATGGGATTTTCCTGATTATTGAATGCAAAAGCCTGAGAAAGTTCCATGAGTCACACGATCGACTTGTCTAATTTGGAGTCTACCGCCAGGCAGTTTGGAGGGTTTCCTTTTTATTACTGCTACATGGCAGTTCTGGGAAGAGGAAAATATGTTAGTTATAAGAAATCACATTCTCCAAATGGACCACAGTCTTTGAATCAATCATTCTTAATCTCTTTTTATTTGGAGGAGGGTGGGTGGGTCATGGATCCTTCTGAGAATCTGATGAAAACTATGGAAGTGCTTCCACCAAAAGTACATAGGAATATAGTTGTAATATACTACGTTTTCTTTCAGGGGGTTCAAAAATCTCTCAACTCCCTTTAGAAACCATGTTACATATTCAGGCCCTAGTGGAATTCCATAGACAGTTTAAAATGCTAGTACAGAACAACTCAAAGGCTGGGCATGTTGTTTCAACTGGGTCAAAAACCAGTGGGCCCCAAACCCTAGCAACTCTCTACTCCTCCTATAGTCACCTGGCCAAAGAAGGAAATTTAGGGGCAAGAAGGATGGAAATACTCAGCTAGCTTTTTCACAAACATTACTGAATCTACTTGGGGTAAGACGAAAAATCGCAGCAGCAGTATTTCCCCCAAAGGACAATAGTTTTACAAGTAAAGAGAGGATCTGTTTCCAGTGAAAACTAAATGGCATTATAGAAAACAGGAAAAAAAACATGAGGCCCCTACAGGAATGCTCGTTAATACTGCAGTGCCAAGTATAGGAAGCAGATTTAGAGAGTCTAGGGTGAAATTTCATAAGTTCATAATTTATTCATGAATTAATTCTAGCAAGTTACCTGCTAGGTAGCAGACTCTATGGTATGGTGACATGTAGTTGATTCAGCACCGATTCTACCTGGGAGTACTAATAAAGTGCTGTGGGCATTCAGAGCTAGGGTTCCTGCCTGCTGAGTCCCCTGCCTCGATACCCATCAATGAAAGAAGTGAGAACCAAAACAGTAGGTACCATACGATCATGGGCCCAGACTTCTCTTTTTTTAAAGGTTTATTTTATTTATTTATTCTCCCCTCTTCGTTGTTTGTGCTTGCTGCCTGCTCTCTGTGTCCGTTTGCTGTGTGCTCTCTGTGTCTGCTCGTCTTCTCTTTAGGAGGCACTGGGAACCGAACCTGGGACCTCCCATGTGGGAGAGAGGCGCTCAGTCGCTTGAGCTACCTCAGCTCCCTGCTTTGTTGTGCCTCTCATTGTCTTTTCCCCTTTGTGTCTCCTTGTTGCATCATCTTGTTGTGTCAGCTAGCTGCGTCTGCCCGTCGCACCAGCTCGCTGTCTTGCTTGTCTTCTCCAGGAGGCACCGGGAACCGAACCTGGGACCACCAAGTGGTAGGCGGGTGCCCAACTGCTTGAGCCATATCCACTTCCCTAAGGCCCGAACTTTTAAAGACAGCTGTGTGTTGATGAGGATGGTAATGATGATACCACCTTCAGAAGGCAGGTAGGCACCTCACTTGATTTCCGTATCCTAAGTACCTCACATCGTACTTAGAGCACAACAGGTGCACAATTAATGCTTGTTGTGCAGATTGATGAAAGTTTTTGCTTCTCGTTTGGTTGTTCAGTGATTCCATAAAAGGCAGATGAGAAAACCAAGTCTTAGGGAAATTAAGTGACTGTCCAAAGGTAGCACAGTTCACATATTGCAGATCCACATCTAGCATTCACGTCTTTCCAACTCCTGGTCCAATGTTCTTCTCACTATACACACAGCCCAGCAGAGAGATGGAAAGAAATGAGTGATTTTTACACAGTCCTGAAATGGATGCTGTAAATTATGGAAGACGAGGGTTTGCAAAATTGTACCAAGTCCTGTTCAGAGCTGCCTGATAATTTTGTCCTGCTGACATTAAATGGGCCAGTTTTGAGAGAAACAAATAATAATAATAAGCTAAGTAGTTACTAACATGGAACCAGACAGAAGGAGAGAAAAGAAGAAGACAATAAGGAAAATGTTTAAGTTCCTTAAAAATTGAAACAGGTTAAATCTGCAAAAATCAGATGTGAGCAGTGGCAAGGACAACCTTGCTCGACAAAAGAGAGGTGAGAAGATACGTAACAAGTGGTTTTAAACTAGCTTTTGGTTCGCTTCCAACATCAGAGGCCTCATAACTTGCAAAACCTAAGAGACTTTGGGATTGTTCTCCTCTCCCAGTTTTGAAGAGCCAGGGCACAAGTTCAGAAAGGATGGGCATCAGGTGGAGAGAGCGGGAAAGGCAGTTGATTCCACAGGGGGCTGAGGTGCACAATCTCTCTTTTCTTAAGGTCCTGCCACACTCGTGGCCTTGCTTTGCTTGGCTTTCAGGAACCCACCTGGACCGTCTCAGTGCAGAACTCCAAATTCACCAACGCACAGCTCTTTGTGGGTAGGTGGTCTGGAGGGGTGGTCATTTGCATACAGGGCACAAACTCCGTAGGGCATTGTTGCTCTCTTATTTGGACGTCGAGCACAAGTGGTATTCTAGCAACTCTAGGGTTGGAAACGCCTCAGAAAACTCTGGTGCACAGCTCTAGCATGTTTGAAGAACTTGGTTATGGTCATAGCAATCGGAAACAACACTGACATTAGTGCTTTCGAAGAACACTCGTAGCCAGATGCCCCTTTCCCGCCACCAGCTTGGGCTGAAGCTCCGGGGGTGGGGGTGGGGAGACAAGCTCTACTAATACCAACAGAAATGGGAATGGGCGTGCGGTGGGGAAGGGCTGCGGGAAGCAAGGGAAACCCAAAGGATGTGGAGCAAAATGACAAGGACACCCCACAATACTTAACCTGTGTTTTTTTTTTCTTTTCTTAAGCAATCTCTTAACCGTGGCTGAGAACACGTAGATGCTTTCTGGGCTTATAAAATGGTTGCAAACCACAGCCCTGAGGACCTCTTTGTACAGAGCCAGGATGAACTAGTTTCACATAAAGACTCCTTAAACAACAAGAGATAGACTGGGCATGCAGATGAGAGGTTCCGCTGAAGACACATATAGGTGACCTGTATCGAACTCATATGCAAGTACACAAACTTCGTTAAGGAAATCTGATCTGTCCTCCTGTGATCAATAAACAATCTAAAGAGCAAATGGGCAGGCGGATGAGCACGAACAAGGCATCTAATAATACCAAGTTTTTGAGGGGATGCTAGAGAGAAAAAACCAAAGAAAGAAATATAGATGGGTAGAAAGCAAAAAGAGATAGAGAGAGAGAAGAAAGAGGGAAAGAAAGAGCCCCTCCCCGTAGCTCAGTGAAAGAAGGCAGAACATAATGAAAACCTATCTGGTTAAGCCTCTTTTTAGGAATGAATGGCTAATACTCACTAACCAGTTTTAAGGATGAGGATATCCAAGTTTTACTGGAAATAATATAGCGTTGCACCAGAGGCTTGCTCCTTAAAACTAAGGCATCAGATAAAGCCAGGCTCATGTTTCCCCAACCTCTCTGTTTGGAAACGGGAGCACAAAGCCTAATTGGCCAAATAAAGGAGCTGGAGACTCCACAGAAAAACCCTCTAAGCCATGATTGATGGCCACTGACACCTCGGAACAATGACTCCATGGGAACGGGCAGAGGGTCCACGCCATGCGCAACGAGGGGGTGCAGCCCCAGGCCCTGAGAGGACAGCCACAAACCCCAGCCACAGCCCTGGAGCACAGCAACTGATTTTGGAGTTGTCATGTTCTGCCTCCAGGACATATTCTCAGATACGAAACTGACATGTTCATTCACTCAATAAATAATTCTGCAGAGCTGCCTGTGCCAGGCACTGTCCTAGGTAGTGGGCAGACAGCAGAGAGCAAAAGAGAGAGGCCTTCTCCCAGGAGTCTACATTCTAGAGAGTGTGGGCAGAGGATAACTAAGTAGTGATGGCAACAGGCAATGGGGAGAGCTATGGAGGAAAAAGACAGCAGGATGAGGGAGACAGTAACTCGAAGAGCGCTAAGGCAGGAAGTTAGAGACACCCTTTTAGCAGATGCTTGTCCTCGGACGGCGACAACTTTCTCAGATAAAGTCAAAGTGCCATCTCCCTCTTTGGGAAGCACTGACGTCCATCCTGAGATAGACACTCTGCCTCTGTGCTTGCTGATCTGGCCTGACTGTGGGATGGATTGTAAAGGGCCCTGAAGCAGTAGGGAGTAGAAAATCCAAGGTCATCATTGATGGTGGGAGACTGTCGTTTTGGTGGGCCCCAATGACCACACGTCCTGATACTCATGACCTCATGTAGACCCTCCCTTTGAGCCCTTTGGGCTGCCCTGTGGCCTGTTTTACCCAACGGAATGTGATGGAGCCAACACTGTGCCAGATTGAAGCTTTAGTCTTACGAAGCCCTGGTAGTTTCTGCGTTTGTGGGCTGGGGAAAGCCAGGCACCTTTTAGAATCTCTGCCACCCTGGACCAGCCTGCTATGAGAAGGCCAGTCCAGCCACATGGAGAAGTCACAAAGAGGAGAACCAAGGTCCAGACCATAGCGCCAACTGGTCAACCATGTGAGTGAAGCAGATGGTCAGATGGTCCTATCTTTGTCCTAGCTACCACACAGAGCACAGACCAGCTGTCCTCACCGAGCACTGCCCAAATCACAGAATCATGAGCAATAAAAAAAGTGTTTCAAGCCACTAATTTCGATCGTAGTTTTGTTCCTCATCAAGAGTTAACCAAAGCACTGACTTTCAATTTCAGATATTAAACATATATAATATTTTATGCACAGCTTTGGCTTGGAGAAATTATTTTTTGGTCTAAATTTTTGTTGGTTTGTTGTTTGTGCCTTTGGTTTAAAAATACCTCATTTGCTGGATCTCAAATAGAGGGAAAAATATGTTCTGACTTAAGGCTTAAAAATAGAGATGTCTGCTATTAGGAAGACGGGAATACGTTTCTGCTGACCCATTCATCTCACGCGGGCCAAACTCATGTCCTGTCATAACTCTGTAGGTAGGAAGTTGAACTAGAATTGACCTCAGTTAGCATTTTCCAACTAGAGTGACAATACCCTGCCCTGGAGTTCCTGACGACACTATCACCCTCGTACAGCAGCCATTTGCTGGCCATCTCGCAATTGCTGGCAGCAAGGTCTTGTCCAAACAGAGGGGACAAATCTGCCTGGCTTAATGCAAAGGAAAAGGAAAAGCAAAGCAATTAATTCACCCTTGGGAAACATGCTGAGGCCATGAATTCACCAGGTAGGGAAAACTGTCAGCTGCACTCACGAAGAGGATGCGCCATTCTTCCCTTGCCCTCTGGACCCTTTTTCCATTGGGGGGGAAGGGCAGTGGGCGATGTGGACAGGGGGTGGGGTAGAGAGGAACATTTAGGATGTGAATAAACGAGAATATAAGAGAACATCTCTTCTTAATGGCACTGATCTTAAGTAGATTTGTGTGTGTATGACTAGATTTGTTTATATATATAAAACAAAGGTCTGGGAGAGGTGGTAACTCGAGATCTTCAAATGGTCTATTGCAGTAGTTCTCAAAGGATGGTTCTTGACTAGCAGCATCAGCATGACCTGGGAAGTTGTTAGAAAGGCAACTTTTGGGCCCCCCACCTAAACCCACTGAATCATAAACTCTGGGGCTCGGACCCAGCAATCTACGTTTCAACAAGCTCTCCAGTTGAATCTGAGACACATTCAAGATTGAGAACTATTAATCTATTGAAATTTGGGAAGAAAAAATTAGAACTCTTACCGATATTTATTTTTAATCTAAAAAAGGGGACAGCATTAAGCCTTCCTAACATTTAAATGTGATTGACTCTCTTGTTATCATTTGATCCATAAATCTTGAATATGTGATGTGCAATTTCCAGAACCCAAAGGATTTGAGATTATTACGTCCACTTGTTCATTCACTTTCAGCTTATTGTAGAGTCTTGTTCTTTGTTTTTGCCCCATTGCATGATTTACAAACTATATTATCATTATCTAGTTTTAATGCCACTAACTTGTCTCAAATGGCCAAGTGGCTTAAAACAATGTCAAAGAGAGATGCCACCAAGCCCAAGCAAATAAGAAAATGGGCAGAATTGTTGCTTTTACAATCTGCTCCCAATCACATCACTACTATAAATATGATTGAAGATAATGTCTTAGTGAGTACCAAAAATAGAATTTTATGTAATAAAATGAAATTTAAAATATTTAGGATATTGTTTACTTCACCTATACTTCATCCTTTAATATATCTATTTTTTGTGATTTGAAAATATAAAAATATATTAGTACCGGAGCAAATCTCTATATATCCTATACATATCTTGGGGACCCAGCCTTAAATACCTTTTATTAATAAGATATCAATAAAAATTTTTTAGAGACCACTGACATACTCCATGGTGCTCTTTTAAATCTAATTTCTTGGTAGCACATGTTAAGATATACATGATGCATTTTGGAGATTATATAGCCAAGTTATGTTTTTGTCCAAGGGACAAAAGTGAAAAACATTGAACAGAACAAAATCAGAAACAATGAGGGAAAGATAGCACATGGATATCTGTATGTGGTATATAAATATGAAATGCTCAATGGTTAAAGTCGGTAAAATCAATGCCACGAAATCAGAGATTGCTACACAGACACATTTGCAGACACTTAGGATTTAAGATATTTTATATATAAGTGATTTAGCTTTCACAACATCAATATCAGATATATACTTCATCATCCCTATGTTACAGATGAGGATACTGAAGCTCAGAGAGGTTACATCCATTTATTAAAAATCCAGGGGCAAGATTCAAACTCTGGAACATCTGTTAGATCCCATAGCCCCTTGCTATCAGGTGACGACTGCCTAAACGTGGCCTTTAGCCCAAGAAGCCTCTGAAAATCATGGTGGAAGATATAGGTGGGCCATACAAGATCAGAGACTTGAGTGAATCGAACAGCTTGGATGGAATCTGGTAAGACAGGGCCAGCAGTGCCCCCAATGACTCTAGACTAGGTGATGATGATGCAAGAGAAGGTAGAAGTTTCTTGAGAAGAGTCTTCCATGATATCACTAGTGCTGTAAGTACTCCCGTGATAAAACTAGTGTTGGTTAGTGGGATTTGCCTTGTGTCTCGCTGACAATGAATGAACCTGTGTGAATGATTGGTGTCAATAAACACAAATATTACTGTATTAATTCTCCCACAATGTCATACTGATTCCCTTCTTCATTTCATATAAATCATTAAAACTAGTATGGGATCCAATCATGGGCATAGCTAATCACCTAGATTCTCAGGTTCTCCATCTGGTCAGCTGAGCCTGCTGAAGGACAGTCACATAGCTGAGATGACTGGAACCAATGCAGCTTAATGGAAGACAGTCTTACCATCTGGTAATCTGGTTAGTTTTCCTAGTCAACATGCTCCTTCATTCTCAACAACCACAATTTTAAACCTTCCCTTTCCTCAAATCTATATTCCTAATATTTTCCTTTCACAACACTCACTATAACCTGTAATGACCTATTTGGAAAATTACTAATGAACAATTAATTCTCTCCCTAACTAGACTAGAGTACCATGAGGGCAGAGCTGGCATCAGTTTTGCTCACCATTGTTTCCTCTTTGGGGACTGGGACAGGGTCAATGACACATTTGAATATTTACTGTGTGATGAGAGATGCTGCTTTCAAACCTTGACCCTTGGGCCATGTCCCCCTCCCAAGTGCCTGCGAGCCTTGTAGAGGGCCTCTGCCTTGTCCAAACAGCTGTGTCAAAACATCCTGTGTTGACGAGGTCTGCAATCAGTCACTCTGAGCTTCCTGATTAATTGGTGAGGGACAATTAGGGCAGATTCTGCAGTGGTTGCAGAGTTCATAAGTGGTGCCCCATGTTAACCATAGGATAAAGTTTCTAAGGACAAAGTGCCAGGGATTGCTGAACATATCTAAGACTCGTAAGAAATGGGGAGTATAAATAAATAGCAGTAAATTCCATAAACATACTAATCCATTCAGTCATCAAATTTTTTATCATTTGACCATCTAATTAGTTAGTTTCTTAGTTTTGTTTGTAACTGTGGCTCTTTCCTGAAAGCATTTGAGGTTGAAGATCACAAAAATATAAATAAAATTACCCTAACATTATAAAAAATTAGTCAGAAGACATGTTGGCTTTCTCTCTACTCCCTGTTTCAAGAAAATCCAGGCAACCAGGTGAGAGGATATTGTCCTGGGCATGTTCTAATGTGCATTTGCAGGGGGCGGATGTGGCTCAAATGGTTGGGCGTCTGTCTGCCATATGGAGGGACCTGGGTTCGATCCCTGGGACCTCCTGGTAAAATAAAAAAAAATATATATATATAGAAGATGCATGGGCTGCCAGGCTCTGTGTGCCAGTGAGCCACCAGGCCCCGGGAGCCATGCAGCAAGATGATGACGTAACAGGAGAGAGACACAGGGGAGAGACAAGACGAGATGCTCCGAAAACCAGGAACCGAGGTGGCGCTGGTAGCAGAACACCTCTCTCCTACATCAGAAGTCTTCAGGATCGAATCCTGGCGAAGACTGGAGGAGGAGGATGAGAAGAGATGGCAATAAACAGATACAGAGAATTGCCCAGCAAATGGACACAAAACAGCAAAACGGGGAAGGGGGGGTTTAAAATGGATAAAGCAAATAAATAAATCTTTAATGTGCATTTGCAGACTAAAAAAATTGCAATGGGAATTTAGTCATGAATAGATTAAATATAAATGGCAAAGATATGGATGCTTATCTGAATGAGGACCAGGCTGAGAGACCATAAGGAGAGAGGCCACAAGGAGAGAGGCCACAGTCATCCCTGCCTTGGCTATTCTAAACGAGCTAGTCCACAACTAACCCACCTGTTGAGCACAGATGTGCGGTGCGAGTGAGTCCAGCTAAGATCAGTCACACCGTGCCCAGATCAGAAAAACCACTCATCTGAGGCCATTCCGAACTGTGGACCTGCCGAATCATGGGCTAATTAAATGATTGCTGTTTTAGGCCACAAAGTTTTAGAGGTGTTTCTTATGCAGCAAAAGCTAACTGATACTGTTCATTACACAAATAATCAAAAGATTATATACAGAAGTTCAACAATCATTCCCAAATAAGCTGTCCCACCTTTTTGAGAAATAAATACTTATTTACTTTAATCATCCACTTCACAGGATGGAAAAATTCTTTTTAGCTTTTCCTGATTCCATTTAAATTTAGTCCTTTGATGAATTTCACATAGTTCAAACGTAACTGCCAGTATCATGGCTATTGCGTATCATAACCGTAGGGGGAACATAAAATGTTATGAATTTCTGCTCAATAGATTCTGTTGCTTCTTTTTTATGACAAAAACAAAACAAAACAACAAAACACTCCAGAGGTTAAATATGATTCCTAAAGCACTGGACAAACAGCTTTGGAGAATTCTGTTTGTGCAGGTTGTTTTTGTTCCTGGGGGTATTAATAATAATTGTGTTGGATTGAAGAAGACTTCTCTTTGGGAGTGTAAGTCAGGGGCTAACCTAGCAAATCAGCACCCACAGATATTCTTTACAGGTGGCAAGCCAATCAGTCCAAACTTCAACATAACTTTGCTTGTAAACCAAACAAACAGGCAGAAAGGGGGGTAAAAAAAAGAGAAAGAAAATGCATAAGAATGCAAACGTGTATTTTAACTTACAAACACAAACATGCCAAATACTTTATAGAGAGTATGTATGAGAATGACAAACAATTTAAGCCTAAGCCCTAAAAGCTTTCCACTCTCTCTGGCTCCCACATATATATAAAAGGTTTAAATGAACAAGAAAAACATGTTGGGATTAGGATTTGATTCCAGAAAGCTTTTATAGCCATATAGAATGACCAGGAGTTACATTAGCTTCAAAAGACATACCAAACAAAAACTGATATTTATCAAATAGCATTAATACTTTATGCACCAAAGTTGTTTTCACAGAGTATTTACATAATGAGGAGCTTGCCAAGCTGTGTAAATGTTATGGCTTTAGGGTTCCCATTTTAGAGCTTTCAAATTCAGTCAAAAGGAAAAACCGTGTGTTTGTTTATTTGAACTTTAAAAGTTGTCAACCAGATATCAAACTCAACACTTCTGAAACAGGAGCGGTAGGCCCAATCCTGACTCGATCTGCCACGTCGACACAGTGACTGTTACACATACTATGCCAGGGTATGGCAGATGTATTGTGACAGGTTATTCCATTTCTTTACCAATTGATCCAACTGCTTACAAAACTCTCTGACATAAATGTTACTTAGAAACTCATTCCTCTTGGTTTTTAAGTGCGAGAACTGGCCCAAGATTTTCAAGGCCTCAGACAAAAATGAACAAACATAACTCTTAAAAAAATTTTTTTTTGTTTTTTACAAAGCACCAAGTCTTTTCCTATGTGTTATTTGACTCTGCCTCTGAAATAACTCAAAAGTTCCATCAGCTTGAGCTTCTCCTTCCAAATATGATTGTGTGAAGGAAGAAATGAAGGGATTTATCACCCCATTACTCCTGAGGCAATCAGTTATAGAGCAGAAAAGTGAGCCAAGTCAGTCAGAGGAAGTTTCTGGAATACACTGGCAGGTTCCCGATTTTCAGCTTTAAAGCTTTTGCCAACACAACTTTCTTCAGTCTCTGTGTAAAGTCACGTATTTAGAGACTGTCATGGCAGGCATGAAACGGAAACTTTCCTCTCATAACTTGTGTGTCTGTCTTCTGCTTAAATTCCCATTTTCTCAGAGTCGTCTCCTAGCCTTACAGCATTTTCCTCATTCTACCTTGTGAGCTACAACAGCAGTTTCCAAACTTTGCCACAAGTGAGCAAACGATTGGATAATCAGTATTCCGTGACTTTTTGTCCTGGAATCCTTTTGGATCACATGGATTACACAGTTAAACAGGTTTCTGAAGTGTAGTAAACCAGATACCTCAGTTGGAAAGGTACATTAGCATATCAAAGGCAATAACTGTTTAACCCAGTATTTTTCATACTCACACATTTATTTATTTTAAAGGATTGGGTTCTGAGGAACATACTTTGTCTAACATATTATCGTTTTCCTTTTCAGAATATTCTTTTTCTTGAATAAGGTTGTTTCTTAAGTATTTTCTCTAACTCAGGGCTCTGTGTTCTCTTCTATTCAAAATATAGGAACCAGGGCTTGTGGTAAAAAAACAGGGATGAGGGAATGAAATAAATTAATCTCCTCCTTCAGACCTTAATTATGTCTCTTCTTTTCTACAACTATGCACTTTAAAGACCAAGGGGAAGAAAATGGGAGGTGTTCAAAGGGGAAAGTAAGACAGAATGGTGTGTAGGCATGGCACCCTGCTGGGACCCGGGAAACTGAGAGCAGCGAGACGGGGTCTTTGTCTCCAAGAGCCTCATATCTAGTGGAGAAGAAGGAGAGAGAGCAGCAGAGAATTCCAGAGCACTCCTCAGCCTCTATCCACAAAAGTTGGTAGTTTAGCCTCATCATGTATGGACCTTTGAATCTGCACCTGAAATTCTCATTTTCTAACTAACCTTCACTGTCCCGTCTCCTCCAAAAAAGTGCCTGCAAAATTTAAACGGAGGGGGCGGATGTAGCTCAAATGGTTGGGCGTCCGTCTTCCATATGAAGGGACCTGGGTTCGATCCCTGGGACCTCCCGGTAAAAATAAAGAAAAATATAGAAGGTACGCGGGCCTCCGGGCCCCGTGCGCGAGTGCGCCATCAGGCCTCGCCGAGCCACGCAGCAAGATGACGACGTAACAGGAGAGTGACCCAAGGGAGAGCCAAGACAAGAAACGCCGAAAAACCAGGAACTAAGGTGGCGCAGGTGGTAGGAAGCCTTTCTCCCACATCAGAGGTTTCGAGGATCGAATCCCAGTGAAGATAGGAGGAGAAGGATGAGAAGAGAGGGCAGGAAACAGACAGAGAGTTGCCCAGCGAATGGACACAGAAACAGCAAAAACGGGGGAGGGGGGTAAAAATGGATAAAAGTAAATAAATAAATAAATAAATAAATAAATAAATCTTTAAAAAAAGAAATTAAATGGAGTCAGCCAGGTACACGCTGTATCATGAATTGACTTTTTTTTCTTCCCCTCTTAACTAATGAACTCTGGTCTTTCTGTTGTACTTACCACAAAGTAGCACTGGACTCCACCATTAATTATTATTATTTTTTACTTTTATACATTTAATAATTGAAAATATAAACAATTAAAAATGAAAAAGTAAACACAGATGAATATATACATTTCTCAATTAAATGTAATGGATACATATAAAATTTTTTTTGAATCAAACAATATGTTACACAATATATTTCGTTCATAGTAACACATTCATACAGTATTTGTCCTTTTGTGTCTGGCTTGCTTCGCTCAACATAATGCCCTCCAGGTTCATCCATGTTGTCATATGCTTTACGACTTCATTTCTTCTTACAGCTGCATAATATTCCATCGTGTGAATAGACCACAGTTTGTTTATCCATTCGTCTGTTGATGGACACCTGGGTTGTTTCCAGCTTTTGGCAATGGTGGATAATGTTGCTATGGACATCGGTGTGCAGGTGTCTGTTCATGTCACTGCTCTCAGTT
>JAQZBX010057336.1:0-17987 GCA_029593785.1 Cabassous unicinctus
AGGTGAAGTGGACATCACCATCCCAGTCCCCTCAGTATTGGGGGAAGAGCTATGGACTAGAGTGGACTTAATGGTATTCTGTTGTAGACACATTGTGATTCAAGCAATAGGAGTAATTATAACAATGAGGTGGAGCCAGTGGCCACTAGATGCTTTCGGGGCAGGAAGGGGAAGGGCAGTTGTAATACAGGGGCTTTTTCAGGACTTGGGGGTTGTCCTGAGTGATGTTGCAGCGATGGATATAAGCCATTTTACATCAGCATATACCATGCAGAACTGTGTGGGAGAGAGTGTGGTCTATGATGTGAACTGTGGTCTATGCTTAGTGGCAAAGCCCCAGGATGTGTATATCCATTGCAGTTGATGTGCCACACTAATGAAAGATGTTTTTGTGGGATGCTATGGGAGGTGTGGTAGGTGGGGAACATGGGAATCCCTGTAATTTCTGTGTAACATTTAAGTAGTCTAAGCACCTTTTAAAAAATATATATAACATTTATGTAAGCAAATGCGCATATATGCATATATATTTATATATCATTTTACAAATATTGGTTTGTATTGTGAAAATTTTTATTTTTACCCACAATAAAAAAATAAAAATAAAAGAATCAAAGAACAGTCATAACACACAACCTTCTACCACTAAATCCCTATGAAAGAGAGAGGAATTGAGCATCTGAGTAAATTCACCACAATAATCAGATACCAAGACATCAGCCAAAAATTATAAGCCATATTAAGTAAATGGAAGAAATGGCCCAAACAAAGGAATATTTCAAAGCTGCAGAAGGGACACAGGATTTGAGACAACTAATCAATAAGATTCATACTAATTTCCAAAGTCAAATTAATGAGCTGAAAGACAATATGGCTAAAGAGATAAAAGTAATCAAGAAGAAACTGAGTGAGCAAAAGGAATTTGAAAACCTGAAGAGAAAAATTGCAGAGCTAATGGGAATGAAAGACATGATAGGTGAGACAAAAAACACATTAGTCATACAATAGCAGACTTGATAGAAGAAAGAATAAGTGATACAGAAGATGAAACAGCTAAAATTGAAGAGAAAGAACAGAGAGAGAAAAGAATGGAAAAAATTGATCAGGGGCTCAGGGAATTAAATGTTAACACAAAAGCAACAACAGATATATCATGGGAGTTCCAGAAGGAGAAGAGAAGGGAAAAGGGGCAAAAAGAGAATTTGAGGAAATAATGGCTGAAAATTTCCCTACTCTCATGAAAGAAATGAACTTACATGTCCAAGAAGTGCAACATACCCCAATCAGAATAAATCCTAATAGACCTACTCCAAGACACATGCTACTCAGAATATCAAATGTCAAAGATAAAGAGAAAATTCGGAGAGCAGCAAGGGAGAAGCAAATCATTGCATACAAGGAATGCCCCAGTGAGACTTAGTGTTGATTTCTCACCAGAAACCATGGAGGTAGAAGGCAATGGTATGATCCAATTAGAATATTAAAAGAGGAAAATTGCCAGCTGACAATTCTTTATCTAGCAAAATTGGCATTGAAATATAAAGTTGACTTTAAAATATTCATAAACAAACAGAAATTAAGAGAGTTTGTTACAAATAACTCACCTTTGCAGGAAATATGAATGCGAGCCTCACAGCCTGAAAGAAAAAGACAGGAGAGAGAGGCCTGGAGGAGATTGTAAGAGACAAGAATAGCAAAAAGATAACCAAAAGAGTAAAACTCACATGAAAATAAGATATGACATATGAAAACCAAAGAATAAAATGGTGAATGTAAAAAATGCATTTATCATAATATCATTGAATTTACAATGATTAAACTCCCCAATCAAAAGAAATAGGTTGACAGAATGGATTAAAAAACATGAGCTATCCATATGCTCCTACAAGAGACTCACCTTAGACCCAGGGATACAAACCGGGTGAGAGTAAAAGGTTGGAAATGGATACTCCACACAAACAGTAACTAAAAAAGAGCAGGGATAGCTATACTAAGATCAGATAATGACTTTAAATGCAAAGAAAAATGAAAGATACAGAAGACCATTATATATTAATAAAAGAAATAACAGTCATAAATAACTATGCACCTAACCAGGGTGTCCTAAAATACATGAGGCAAACTCTGGCAAAACTGAATGGAGAAACAGACATTTCTATGACAATATTTGGATGTGTTAACACACCACCTACATCATTTGAGAGAACAACTAAACAGAAGACCAACAAAATAAACAGAGAACTTGAGCAATATGATAACTGAGCTAGACCTAACAGACATATACAGAATGTTGCATCCAAAATCAATATGTTATACATTCTTCTCAAGTGCTCATGGATCTTTTTCCAGGTTATATCACATGTTGGGTCACAAGGGAGGTCTCAATAAATATAAAAAGACTGAAATTATACAAAGCACCTTCTCAGATCATAATGGAATGAAACTAGAAATCAATAATAGATAAGAAAGGGGGAAATTTGCAAATGTGTGGAGGCTAAAGAACACACTCTTAAACAGTGGGTCAAAGAAGAAATTGTAAGTGAAATTTGTAAATATATTGAGATGAATGAAAAAGAGAACACAACTTATTAAAACTTCTGGGATACAGTAGAGGCAGTGGTGAGAGGGAAATTTACAGCCCTAAACTCTGATATTAAAATAGAAGAAAGAGCTAAAATCAAAATTCTACCTGAACAACTGGAGGAACTAGAAAAAGAACAGCAAACCTTTCCCAAAGCAAGCAGAAGGAGAGAAAAATAAAGATTAGAGCAGAAATTAATGAAATTAAGAATTTAAAAACTAGAGAAATTCCACAAAACAAATAGCTGATTCTTTGAGAAAATCAATATAATTAACAAACCCTTAGACTACCAAAGAAAAAAAGAAGATGTAAATAAATTAAATCAGAAATGAAAGGGGGGAAGTTATGACAGACCCCACAGAAATAAAAAGGATCATAAGAGGATATCATGAGAAACTACATGTCAACAAACTAGGTTACCTATATGAAATGGACAAATTACTAGAAATGTGCAAACAACCTACACTGATGTTACAAGAAATACAAGAACTCACAAATCAATCACATTTAAAGTGATTGAATCCATCATCAAAAATCTCCCAACAAAGGAAAGTCCATGATCAGATGGCTTCGCAGACAAATTCTACCAAGCATTTCAAGAAGAATTAACACCAATCTTGTTTAAAATCTTCCAAAAAAATTGAAAATGAGGGGAAATTACCCAACACATTTTATGAAACTAGCATCACCCTAATACCAAAGCCAGATAAATATACTATAAGAAAAGAAACTTAAAGACAAATCTCTCTTATTAACACAGAAGCAAAAATTCCCAAGAAAATGCTTCCAAATAGACTCCAACAGTGTATTTAAAGAAAAATACACCCTGACCAAATGGGATTTATTCCTGATATGCAAGAGTGGTTCAACATAACAAAATCAATTAACAAAATACACCACATTAACAAACCGAAGGAAAAAACCACATGATCATCTTGATCAATGCAGAAAAGGCATTCAACAAAATCCAGCATCCTTTCATGATAAACACAAGATAAGTATAGATGGAAAATTCCTCAATATGATAAAGGGCATATATGAAAAACTCACAGCCAACATGATACTCAATGGGGAAATGTTGAAAAGCTTTCCCTCTAAGATCAGGAAAAAGAAAAGGATGCCCACTGTCACCACTGTTATTCAACATTGTCTAGAAGTTTTAGCTAGAATAATTAGACAAGTAAAAAGCTAAAAGTCATCTAAATACCAAAAGAGGAAGTAAAATGCTCACTATTTGTGGATGACATGATACTATGTATAGAAAATTCTGCAATGTCTCTGACAAAGGTGCTTGAACTAATAAACGAGTTTAGCAAAGTGGTAGACACAGAAAAACACACAAAAATCAGTAATGTTTCTGTACACTATTATTGAAAAATCTGAGAAGGAAATCAGGGGAAAATTCCATTTACAATAGCAACAAAAAGACTCAAATACCTAGGAATTAGTTTAACCAAGAAATACAGGACCTATATACAGAAACTAAAAAACAGTGCTGAAAGAAATCAAAGAAGACCTTAACAAATGGAAAGACATTCTCTGTTCATGGATTGAAAGACTAAATATTGTGCAGATGTCAATACTACCCAAACTGATTTATAGATTCAATGCAATACCAATCAATATTCCAACAGCCTACTTACAGGTATAGAAAAAGCAATTACCAAATTTATTTAAAAGGGAAAGTACACCCAAATAGCCAAAAGCATTCTAAAAAAGAAGAGTGATGTGAGAGGACTTTAACTGCCTGACCTTGAAATATATTAAAAGCTACAATAGTCAAAACAGCATGGTATTGGCATAAAGATAGACACATTATTCAGTGGAATAGAATTGAGAGTCCCAAAATAAACCCTCACCTCTATGGCCAACTGGTTTTCAACAAACCTATCAAGTACATTTTAATGGGACAAAAGTCTCTTCAAAAATGGTGCTGGGTGAGCTGGATATCTGAAACCAAAAGAAGGAACAAAGACCTTTATTTCACTCCCTGTACAAGAGTCAACTTAAAATGGATCAAAGACCTAAATATAAAAGCCAGGACCATAAAACTACTAGAAGAAAATATAGGGAAACATCTTAAAGATCTTGTGGTAGGCGGTGGTTTCTTGGATCTTATACCCAAAGCATGAGCAACAAAAGAAAAATTAGATAAATGGGTCCTCTTCAAAATTAGACACTTTTTAGAATGACCACTATTAAAAAGGCAGAAAACAACAAGTCTTGTAGAGGAAGTGAAAAGTGATAGGAACAGATAGTGATATGAACAGATGTTTGCACACCAATATTAACAGCAGTATTATTCATGATCGCCAAAAGATGGAAATAACCCAGGTGTTCATCAACCTACGAATAGCTAAACAAACTGTGATGTATGGAATGATGGAATATTACGCAGTGGAAGAATAAACAAAGTCATGAAGCATGGATGAACCTGGAGTAATTTATGTTGTGTGAAGCAAGCCAGATACAAAAGGACCAATATGGTATGATTGTGCTATTATGAACTAAATATATTGTGTAATCTCATGGAGTTAATAACTTGAACATGGGCCACTGGAAAATATAATGAGGTTAGAGAATGGAAAGCTGAGGGTTATCTTGTGCCTAATTTTTAAAAAGGATATGTGTTCATACTTGAAAATAAATAGAAAAGTTGAAAGCACAACGTAATGTTTGTAACTAGCAGTGCTATTACATGCGTATGACAGTGGTTGACAGGGAAAGTCTAAGGTTATGTAAACTAAAAGGAAAGCTAAAAAATGTAACATGGGATTGTATAGCACAGTAAAACCTCATGTGAAATATGAATATAGGTAATGCATTTAAAAGACACTTTTTCTTTGAAACTGACAAAAGCATGTTAATGTTACAGGATGTTAATATCAGACCAAAAAAAAATAAAAAAATAAACCGCATTACACTAAGTGAAAGAAACCAGACACAAAATACTACCAATTGTATGATTCCATTTGTGTAAAATATAAATAAAAGTAAATTCATGAATATGAAATTAGATTGGTGGGTATGTAGGCCTGGGGAAGGATAGAGGGATTGAGAGGTGACTGTTAAGGGGAGTGGAGATTTTCTTTTTGGAGTGTGGAATTTTTCAAAAAGTTTTTGTGGTGACAAATGCCCAACATTTGATCATACTAAAAGCCATTAAATTTGGATAGATTATGAGTGGCTTTCACGGACCTCGGGCTGGGTGGCTGGCAGCTCTGTCAGTCAGCAGATAGGCAGGAGGCTGCTGATGAGATGGCCCATGCCAGGTTCCAGCGAGGATCAAGGCAGACACCAGCGATGCCTGGCTCAGATGGTGCAAATTCTAAACGACATCCTTGGGGCCTAGACTCAACATGAACACACCAATGGGCGCTCAGTCACCTGGTGTGTGTGTGTTGAGGGGTGCGGTCCCTTTGGCCCGGTGGGATCCTGCAGAGTTCCTGGCAGAACCATGGTCAACACTGGACAGAACCCAGCCTTTCCCCTTCCTGAAAATCAACTGAGCAACCCACTTTTGAGGTGTGCCAGGGCAGCCTGCACACAGTCGGGTCACAAGGACCTGGCATGAAACTCAATCTAGGAAACCCTCCTGCAGGAACATTGCGGGGTCTCCACCCCAACCCCGCTCCTCTCATCCAACGAAGAGAATGGCCTTTCATAGGCAGTGCTGCGGTTACTCAGTGGCAACTGTTGGCTTACTCTGCAACCTAGGGAAATAGGTCACAGACTTGCAGGAGCACAGACCTCTCCACAATGTGCCAGAGTTTTCAAGAAAATGGCTTTTCCAGTCTTGGCTATTTGTTAAAATCTTCCATGGGAGAATGGAAACTGGAACCTCAGCAATCTGAAAGCCCTTTTACACCTGGTGGAACGAACATATGGCATAAAATCAAGGATACCATACATGCTTTGTGGTACACACAGAAGGCAAATAAGAAGAAAGTGGCAGAAGGAATATTCAAAGATATAATGGCAGGAAACCACTCAGATGTAAAGAAAGTCCTGTATATGCATAATCAAGGAACCCAGAGAACCCCAAAGTGGAAAATATCATAGAAAACCATGCCCAGACACATTGGGATGACACAGTAAAATGCCTTGGACAAGGAGAGAGTTCTGAAAGCTGCTTGAGTAAAGCAGTGTTTCGTTCAACTGAGTGCCAACAAGATTAAGCAACAATTTCTCAACAGAAATCAGGAAGAAAGAAATCAAGAAGGCAAAAAAGCAAATTAGGATGAAATATTTCAAGTGTTGACAGGAAAGGATTCACTTCTAATAATATTATATCTAGTGACACAGGCTTTTGAAAAAGAGGGGAAGATTAATATGGCAACCCCATATTAAAACAAACAAACAAGTCCTGCAGGAATCTTTTACCACTTGTGCTGCCCGACAAACAATTTTCAGTGACTTCTTCAGACAGAAATGAAATGACACTCATCAGCGGGTCAAACTACATGAAAATTTAAGATCTCTGGTAATGTCCACCTTTCTTGTAATTATTAATACCAGTGATAATGTATTGGATTTTTGGTATGTAATGCCATATTTTCAAATTTCTAAAATTCAAGTGCATGAAAGTTAAAGATAATCCATGGTTTGGGACGTACTGTGTATGAAGATATAATACAGAACAATTGCCACAAAAAAAGGGGTTACAGAAGGGAATAGGAACAATATATGTGTATATGGAGTATAGTTAAACCTATAATAATAATAATAACAGTGGTTTATCAATTGTAATAAAGGTACCACACTAATGTAAAATATTAATGATGAGGAAAACTATGAGAGTGAGGGGTTATACAGGAACTCTGATCATTCTGCATGATTTTTCTGTAAACCATAACAGCTATACTTAAAATTAAAACTAAGGCCTAGGAAAAAGAAAAACACTATATAATGATAAAGCCATCAAGTAAAGATAAGGACAACAATTAAATAGATGTATATATGAAAAGTTATATATATATATATATATATATATATATATATATATACATACACAGCAAAGCTACAAAATGTATGAAGCAAATGTTGACAAATTTGAAGGGAGAAAGAGATAATGGTACATTACTAATAGGAGAATTCCATACCCCAAAGTCAAAAATGGATTGATCCTTTAGAGAGGCAATAAATAAGGAAACAGAGGAAAATGAAATAGTAATGATAAGGAAAACAAGTGGGGGATATACCGAAATTCTCTCTTTCTGCAAGAATGTTTCATTAAGCCAACTATTCTAATAATAACATGAATATACTGAAAACAGTTACTGAAATCATGGCAAAATTGTTACAAGGGAATAATAAATTTTAGAATAATTGTCTCCTACACATGAGCTTGAGAACTTACCAAAACTTAATGATCTGCCTGAGAGCACTGGAGATATTAATAAATGTGGGTTTTTTCAGAAATGTAAATCATTCTGTGAGCAAATATTTTCCAGTTGAACATTGCTTGATGATACATACCTAATAGAATGAAAATGCATTACAAAGAAAAGAGAGAGAGAAAAAGAATGTAAAGCCAGGTGAGATTTAGTATAATCAAAGATAAGAAATACTCCTTAGAAGAAGAAACATTTAAATGTTATTAATAATTCTGACATCATTGAAATTAATCAGGACATAATTCTTATTTGTGTATTACAACCCTAACTGTTGCACACAATCATCTTTAAGAATGACCTAAATTACTGGTTTAGGGATTTTATTTCCATTTATGTCATATTTAGTCTGGATTATCAAATTCCTATTTGGGAATTTCTTCACATATTATTGGAATGAACTACTGCAGACCACAATAAGCCAACCCCTACTTTTATGCAGCAAGAAAACTCAAAAACTTTTTACAGTCCTCCTTAGAAAATATTATGGACTAAGATGGAGTATTTTAATTAATGATATGAGTATGCATAAAAGAAAAATGATGTACCAGTCCTGCAGCCCTGGGTCAATTAAAGACAGGTGTTTATTTTCTATGAAGAAACTTACAGAATCCTGATCATCACACCACTCTTTTCATAGGCCTTTGAGCAAGCAACCAAAGAGTGAGCGGGGTAGTGGAGGGAGTGACAGAGAGAGAAGGAAAATGGAGAAAAATGTCCAGAAGGACATTACAGATCATGTACAACGTCATTACAGCCTCACTGCAAAATCAGAAGGATGAATTCCTGCTGTTTTTCAGTCTACCTGGAACATGACTACCATGGCCCTTGTGCTAGGTCATAACACTCTCAAGGAGTTTCAAATAACTACAACCAGTCAGAGGTAGACTCAGAATAGAGGTAAATTAAACTAGTATTCAATCCCAATGAGATTTCTAGGAAAATCCCCTTGGTTGCAAAAGGTCCTCCTCATATCTCAGTCAGCCAAGGTTTGAAGAAGAAATAACCACAAAAATGAGAAACTATTCACACCACAATGACAAGACAGTCTAACCAAACCCATGTGACACTAATATATCTGTTCTTACCCAGGGATGGAAATCCTGTTCAAGGAATGGTAAATTAGCCTGCAGGCCCTTGGTTCTAAAATGGCTCCCGGCAGAGGCGGCTGAAACTGGTAGGAGCAGGCTCCACATGGTCTATGTGGGTGCAGGGACATGTGACTGCCTGGTGGCACTGGTTGTCTGGTGTTGAAATTCGGCTCACCCCTCCTCCATTGTGGGGATCCCCAGAGTGTGTGGCTTGAATATATCCATAGCAAATTGTTTTGGGGCAGGGGTGCAGGGAGGCAGGTGAAAGAGAATCTTTGGAAAAGAATTCTGCTAAATTGAAGACCAGGCTGAACAGAACTCTCAGGAAAGAAATAAAAAAGGATCTCTTCCTAGTTACAGGGTAACGAACCCCTAATTCTGTTTAGAGGTAGTGTTCCAAATATAGATGTATTATGAATAAACCAGGAGTCAAAATGATGATTAAGGGGGGAAAGTAGTAAACACATGAGAAGTCATGAAAAAACAGGCAACATCCACACCAAGCATGACATGTTGACAATGGGAGACAATAGAAAATATGTGCCAAATATACACTCTAGACCATGCTTAGCAGTCATAGTCTGATGATATTATCGTATAATTTGTAACAAAGCTTCTATCATGGTGTGATGTATTGATGGAAGGCTTCTGTATGTGGAGTCTTACAATATGCATGATTATTTTTCTAAGTTCACCTTATATAATAAAAACATACTTTGTAAAACAATAATAGTGTGAGTTGGAGAACATTACATTAAATGTATGATATGGATTCTACTCAGGAAATAGCTGTTAACAATATTTTTTCATGCATATCTTTGGTGCCTTTCAAATAGAATAACCATTTTTAAAATACCTGGGAAAATGCAAACTTTGAAAATGATTCTTAAATGTCTAAAATTGATTGAATTTTAATTTTTTTAAAAAGTTTCTTGCGTAGTTTTCAAAACAGATGCACATACTTTTTTCATAAACTGTGAGGAAAAGCAAGTGTTTTCTCATTGATTGTAAGTGAAAACAAGTCCATAGAGTCAATAAAACATCTATTTTGCTTAGTTTTCAAAACTGAAACACATAGTGTTTTCAAAGAGAATTAGGCAAAACCAGTGTTTTTTCTTTGATTGTAAGTGAAAACAAGTCCATATCAGTCAATTAAACATGTTTATTGCTTAGTTTTCAAAACAGATGAACATACTATTTTTATAGACCATGAGGTAAATCCAGTGATTTCTCATTGATTGTAAGTGAAAACAAGTCCTTAGCAGTCAATGAAACATGTATCTTACTTAGATTACAAAACAGAAGCACATAATAGTACACAGGGCATTAGGTAAAAACAGTGTTTTCTCATTGATTCTAAGTGAAAAAAGTCCATAGCAGTCAATGAAACATGTATCTTGCTTAGTTTTCAAAACTGAAGTACATACTCTTGTCACAGAGCGGTACCGAAAATCAGTAATTTCTCATTGATTGTAAATGAAAACTAGTCCACAGCTGTCAATGAAACATGTACTATGTTTAGTTTTCAAAACTGAAGCACATACTCTTCACAGAGTGTTAGGTAAAACCAGCGTTTTCACATCGTTTGTAAGTGAAAATATTTCATAGCAGTCAATGAAACAAGCATTTTGCTTAGTTTTCTAAAGTGAAGCACATACTCTTTTCACAGATCTTTAGGTAAAACCAGTGTTTTCTCATTGATTGCCAGTGAAAACAAGTCCATAGCAGTCAAATGAAACATGTTGCTGACTTAGTTTAAAAAACTGAACCACATACTGTTTTAATAGAGTGATAAGTAAAACCAGTGCATCTAAATGATTGTAAGTGAAAACAAGTCCATAGCAGTCAATGAAACATGTATCTTACTTAGTTTTCACAACAGAAGCACATAATATGACACAGAGCATTAGGTAAAACCAGTGTTTTCTCCTTGATTGTAATGAAAACAACTCCATGGAGTCAATAAAACATCTATTTTGCTCAGTTTTCAAAACTGTGGTACATAGTGTTTTAACAGAGCATTCGGTAAAACAGGCATTTCCTCATTGATCTTAAGTGAAAACAATTCCATAGCAGTAAAGGAAAAAAGTATCTTGCTCAGTATTCAAAACTGAAGCACATACTCATTTCACAGGTTGTTAGGAAAAAACCATTGTTCTCTCATTGATTGATAGTGAAAACAAGTTCAGAGCAGTCAATGAAACATGTATCTTGCTAGGTTTTCAAAACTAAAACACCTACTCTTTTCACTGAGCATTAAGTAATTCCAGCATTTGCTCATTGATTGTAAGTGAAAACAAGTCCACAGCCTTCATTGATATATGTATCTTGCATAGTTTTCAAAACAGAAGCACATACCATTTTCTCAGAGTGTTAGGCAAAATCAGTGTTTTCTCATTGATTATAAGTGAAAACAAGTTTATAGCAGTCAAATGAAATATGTTTCTTCCTTAGTTTAAAAAACAGAAGCACATACTGTTTTCATAGAGAGTTAGGTAAAACCAGTGTATTCTCATTGATTTTAAGTGAAATGAAGTCCATAGCATTCAATGAAACATGTATCTTGCTTAATTTTCAAAAATGAAGCACATACTCTTTTCTCATAGCATTAGCTAAAACCAGTGATTTCTCATTGATTGAAAGTGAAAAGAAATCCATAGCAGTCAAATGAAACATGTTTCTTCCTTAGTTTTCAAAACTGAAGCACATACTGTTTTCACAAATTATTAGGTAAAACCAGTGTTTTCTCACTGACTTTAAGTGAAAACAAATCCATATAAGTCAAGGAAACATGTATCTTGCTTAGTTTTAAAAACGGAAGCAGATAATCTTTTCACAGAGTGTTAGATAAAACCAGTGTTTAATCATTGATTGTAAGTGAAAGGGGTCCATAACAGTCAATGAAACATGTATCTTGTTTAGTTTTCAAAACTGAAGCACATACTGTTGTCACAGAGTGGTACATAAAACCAGTATTTGCTTATTGACTGTAAGTGAAAACAAGTCCATAGCAGTCAAAGAAAGATGTACTTTACTTAATTTTCAGAACTGAGGCACATTCTCATTTCTCAAACTATTTTGTTAAACCAGTGTTTTCTCATTGATTGTAAGAGAATACAAGTCCATAGAGTCCATGAAACATCTATCATGCCTTGTTTTAAACTATGAAGCAAATAATGTTTTCACAGAATATGAGATAAAAACCAATGTTTTCTCATTGACTGTAAGTGAAAACAAGTCAATAGAACCAATAAAACACGTACCTTGCTTAGGTTTCAAAACTGAACCACATACTCTTTTCACATAGCTTTGGGTAAAACAAGTGTTTTCTCATTGATTGTAGGTGAAACAAGTTCATAGCAGTCAAGGGATAATGATTGTTGCTTAATTTTCAATACTGAAACACACATTCTTTTCACAGAGCTTTTGGTAAAACCAGTATTTTCTCATTGATTGTAAGTGAAAACAAGTCCATATCAGTCAATTAAACATATTTCTTGCTTAATTTTCAAACATGATCCACATAATATTTTCATAGAGCATGAGGTAAATCTAGTGTTTTCTTATTTATTGTAAGTGAAAACAAGTCCATAGCAGTCAATGAAACATGAATCTTGCTTGATTTTCAAAAATTATGGACAAATAATGTTTTCACAGATCCTTTGGTAAAGGCAGTATTTTCTCAATGTTTGTAAGGGAAAACAAGTCCATAGAATTCAGTGAAACATGTACCTTGCTGGGTTTTAAAAATGAAAGCACATACTGTTTTAAAGAGTGTTGGTGAATCCAGTGTTTACTCATTCATTGTAAGTGAAAACAAGTCCTCAGCAGTCATTGAAATATGTATCTTGTTTAGTCTTAAAAATAGAAGCACACACTGTTTTCACAGAGCATTATGTTAAACCTGGATTTTTATCATTGATTTTAAGTGAAAATAATTCCACAGAAGTACCATCTATCTTGCTTAGTTTTCAATATTGATGCACATATTGTATTCATAGATTGCTACGCAAAACCAGAGTTTTCTCATTGATCGTAAGTAAAAACAAGTCCATAGAAATCAATGGAACATGTATCTTGCTTAGTTTTCAAAACAGAAGCACATATTGAGTTCACAGAGCATTGGGGAAAACCTGTGTTTTCTCATTGATTGTAAATGAAAGGAACTCCATAACAGTCAGTGAAACAAGTATCTTTCTTAATTTTCAAAACTGTAGCACATACTCTTTTCTCAAAGCATTAGGTAAAACCAGTGTTTTTCATTGATTGTAAGTGAAAACAAGTCTATAGAGTCTATAAAACACCTATCATGCTAAGTTTTCAAAACTGAAGCACATATTGTTTTCACAGAATGATAGGTAAAACCAGTGTTTTCTCACTGATTGTAAGTGCAAACAAGTCCATAGCACTCAATGAAACATGAGTGAAGCATGTATTTTACTCAGTTAAAAAAACTAAACAGCATACTGGATTCAGAGATCACGATATGAAATTTGTGTTTTAACATGTAAGTGCTTAGAAGTGAATGGAGCATGATTTTACTCAGTTTAAGAAACTAAGCAATATTGTCAGTATCACAGCTCACTAGATGAACCTCCTGTTTTAATATTGTTTGTAAGTCAGCATAGAAGTCAATGAAGGATGTTTTTTATTCATGTTAAGAAACTCAACAATATACTAGATTCAGACACACTAGATTATTCTTTTGTTTTAACACTGATGTCAAACAAATTGCATAGAAGTGAATATAACATGTATTAAAAAAAAACAAAAGGACAGGGAAGTGGATGTGGCTCAAGTGATTGAGCTTTCATCTCCCACATGGGAGGCCCCTTGTTTGATATGCAGTACCTCCTAAAGAATACAGCAAGCAGGTAAGATGGGCAGATGAGGAAAGCTGACACAACAAGATGATGCAACAAGAGACACAAGAAGAAAAACATAATGAGAGACACAACAAAGCAGGGAGTGGAGGTTCCCGGTGCCTCCTAGAGAGGACAAGCAAGACAGTGTGCTGATGTGATGGGTAGGCATGGTGAGCTAGCAAAAGATGATGCAACAAGAGACACAAGAAGAAAAAACATAATGAGAAACACAACAAAGCAGGGAACAGAGATGGCTCAAGAAATTAGGTGCCTCCCTCCTACATCAGAGGTCCCAGTTCAGTTCCCAGTGCCTACTAAAGAAACAAAGAAGATGAACAGACACAGCAAGTACAAGCAATGGGGAAGAGAAATAAATAAATAAAATAAATCTTCAAAAAAACCCAAAGGACATAAGAGTTTTGAAGCTCACTAGATGAATCTTGATTTTTAACATTGCTTATAAGGCAAGAAAAGTGCATAGAAATGAATGATGCACATATTTGCTCATATTGAAATACTAAACAATGTACCAGATTGTGAGCTCAATAGGAGAAACTTGTGTTTTACCATGGATTGTATCTCAAGATGAGTGCATATAGGTGAATATGCTTGTATTTTCCTCAGGTTAAGAAACTAAACAACACAAGGGATTTGGAGCTCACTAGATGAAAGTTGTGTTTTAACATTGTTTGAATATCAAAGTGCATAGAATTTAATGAAACATGTATTTTTCTCAGTTTAAGAAACTAAAAAACATAATGGATTTGGAGCTCAAATGATGAAACTTTTGTTTTAACACTGTATGTCAAGATAAATGTAAAAAAGAAAATGAAGCCTGTGTTTTTCTCAGCTTAAGAAACTGAATAACATAACAATTCACAGATCACTAGATGGAACTTGTGTTTTAATACTGTTTGAAAGTCAAGATTAGTGTGTAGAAGTAAATGAGGCATGAATTTTATACAGTTTAAGAAAGTAAGCAACATCCAGATTTACTGTTCACTAGAAGAGCCTTGTGCTTTAACACTGTTTGTAAATCAAGGGAAGTGAATAGAAGTGAAAAAGAATGTATTTCACTGAGTTTAAGAAGCAAAGCAAATTATTGGATATGTCGATCACTAGATGAAATTTGTGCTTTAACTTTGTTAGCCAAGATAATTTCATAGAACTGTAAGGAGTATGTATTTTACACAGTTTAAGAATCGAACATACCAGAGTCACAGCTCACAAGATGAAACATGTGATTTCACATTGTATGCAAGTCAAGATAAACGCATAGAAGTAAATGGTGCATGTATTCACCTCAGTTTAATAAACTAAACAACATACCAAATTTGTAGCTCACCAGATGAAACTTTTGTTTTTACATTGTTTGTAAGTCAAGACAAGTGCACAGAAGTGAATGAAGCAAGTGTTTCCCTCAGTTTAAGAAACAAAACAACATACCAGATTCATAGTACTAGATGTAACATGTGTTGTCACATTGCTTGCAAGTCAAGAAAATGCACAGAAGTGAAAGAACCATGAATTTTATTCAGATAATAAACATACAATATTTGCAGCACACTAGATGAAACCTGTGTTTCAACATTGTTTGTAAGTCATGAAAAGTGCATGCATTTTCCTCAGTTTAAGAAACTAAACAACATACCAATTTTGAAGCTCACAACATGAAATTTGTGCTGTAACACTGTTTGTAGTCAAGATGAGTGCATAGAAGTGAATGAAGCATATGTTTTACCTAGTAAAAAACATAAACAGCATACCACATTTACAGCTCATTAATGAAGCATCAGTTTTCAAATTGTTTGCAAATCAAAATAAGTGAATAGAAGTAAATAGTGTATTTTACTCCATTTAAAACAAAAAACAACATACCAGTTCTGCCAATCAGTAGATGTATCTTTTGCTATAACATTGTTAGTCTAAATAATTGCATAGAGTTGAAGAACCATGTATTTCACTCAGTTTAAGAAATTAAACAAAACAGATACACTGCTAAGTAGATGAAACGTGTTTCAGATTGTTTGCAAGTCAAGAAAAGTGCATAGTAGTGAATGAAATATGTATTTTACTCAGTTTAAGAAATTAAACAACATACCAGATTTGGAGCTCACTAGATGAAAGCTGTGTTTTAAAATTATTTGTAAGTCAACATAAGTGCAAAGAAGTGAATGAAGCATGTATTTTACTCAGCTTGAAAACTAAACATACTTGATTTGCAGTCCATTGTTGTAACTCATGGTTAAACACTGTTACTAAAAAAAAACCTGCAAAAAAGCACGTATTTTACTCACTATAAATAACTAAGCAATATACTGGAATCACAGATCACTAGATGAGATTTGTGTTTTCACATTGTTTGCAATTCAAATTATGTGCATAGAAGTGAATGAAGCATGTATGTTTCCAAGTTTAAGAAATTAAACAATATGCCAATAACTAGATCAAACTTGTGTTTTAACTTAGTTTGTAAGATATGTGCATAAAACTGAATGAAATATGTATATTCCTCAATTTAAGAAACTAAGCAATATACCAGATTCTGATTCTGAGCTCTCTAGATGAAACTTGTGTTTTAACATTGTTTTTAAGTCAATAGAGTGCACATGAATGAAGAGGTATTTTACTCAGTTTAAGAATCTAAACAACATAACTGATTCACAGCTCACTAAATGAAACTTGTCTTTAAACATACTATGTAAGTCAAGATAAGTACATAAAAGTGAATGAAAATGTATTTATCTCAGTTTAAGAAACTAAACAATGATAGGAATTGCTGACCACTAGAAGAAATATGTGTTTTAACACTGTAAGTCAAGACAGGTTCATAAAAGTGATGGAGCATGAATTTTGTTCAGTATAAGAAAGTAAACAATATACCATATACACAGCTCACTAGATGAAACTTGTGTATTCACGATGTTTGGAAGTCAAGATAGGTGCATAGAAGTGAATAAAGCAGATATTTACTCACATTAGGAAACAAAACAAACCGCAGGATTTGATGATCACTACATGAAACTTGTGTTTTAACATTATTTGTAAGTCAAGAAGTGAGAGAAGCAGTTTGTGAAAAAAAACAACATACCAGAATCACAGCTCACTAAATGTTACTTGTGTTTTCACATTGTTTGCAACTCAAGATGAGTATATAAAAGAGATTGAAGGAGATAGAGTAATATGGCATCAATTTAAGTGGGCACTCACCAGCTATCTCACAAAAAATGGCTAAGAAGGGGCAAGATCCCACCTGAGTGATGCGTTTTGGGAACCCACAGAGCAGGAGCCTTCAGGGAATCAATCTGGAGGGACTTGGATGAAGAGATAAAAAGTCTAAGGGAAAACCAGGAGTTTCTCACCCTGTTGGCTGAAAACACCAGGCAGCTAAGCCCCACACTCAAAGCAAAAACTGCTGTGAACCCCCTGACTCCCACCAGCCACCAAGCAAGAGGGAGCATTCTCTGAGAGTAAGAGGGTTCTGGTGAAGAGTGGAGAGGATTTTCCTTACTGTGGACTGGTTACCCAGACCCCCTTTGAAGTTTAGGGAGCATACCAGCTGGTAAGAGGTGGCACTGGGAAGAGGGGAGAGGCAAGTCTGCTGAGGCAGCTTGATTTACCTAACCGAAATGGAAGAGAGGAACTTGGGCTGCGACATGGCAGAGTCAGGCAATTGACTTCTCTCGTGCTGAAGTTTACCAAAATTCCAAGCCCCTAAGGGAGGTGAGCAGTAGGAAGTGTTAAATAACCTTCCAGGGGCCTATTCAGGGTCCCTTGGGAGGAGGAAGAGGTCTGGAAGAGGGTTTGTGTTAGTCAGCCAAAGGGGTGCTAATGTGAAATACCAAAAATGGGTTGGTTTTTATAAAGGGTATTTATTTGGGGTAGAAGTTCACAGTTACCAGGCCATAAAGCACAAGTTTCTTCCCTCACCAAAGTCCATTGTCACGTGTTGGAGCAAGACAGCTGCCGACGTTTGCCCAGGGTTCAGGCTTCTTGGCTTCCTCTCTTCCCGGGGCTGCATTTCTCTCCGGGCTTAGCTCCTGTTTCCTCCACAAGG
>JAQZBX010057337.1:0-17972 GCA_029593785.1 Cabassous unicinctus
AAAGGCAGCCAACTCAATGGGAGAAAATATTTGGAAATTACATATCCGATAAGGGTTTAATATCCAGGATATATAAAGAGATGTTACAACTCAACAACAAAAATGGGAAAAGACTTGAATAGACATTTGTCCAAAGAAGAAATACAAATGGCAAAAAAAAACCCAAAAAAAAAACACATGAAGAAATGCTCAACATCACTAATGATTAGGGAAATGCAAATCAAAACTACAATGAGAGGAAGCGGGAGTGGCTCAGTCGATAGAGCCCCCGTTTACCATATGGGAGGCCCTGGGTTCGCTTCCCGGGGCCTCCTTGTGAGGGCAGGCCGGCCCACGCGCGGCGCGATGGGCTGATGCAGCGGGACCTCACAGCGAGGGGAAGATAAGCAGACACGGAGAAGACACACAGCGAATGGACACAGCAAGCACAAGCAGCAAGGGGGGGATAAATAAATAAATAAATAAATCTTAAAAAAACAAAAACAAAAAACTACAATGAGATATCATTTCACACCTATCAGAATGGCCACTATTAAAAAGACTGAGAACTACAAATGTTGGAGAGGATGTGGAGATTTAGGACACTTATTCACTGTTGGTGGGAATGTAGAATGGTATGGCCACTGGAGGACTGTTTGGCAGTTCCTAAAGAAGTTGAATATAGACTTGCCATGTGACCCTGCAATACCACCACGGGGTGTATACCCAGAAGAACTGAGAGCACTGTCATGAACAGACATCTGCATACCGATGTTCACAGCGATATTATTCACAATTGCCAAAAAGTGGAACAACGCAGGTGTCCATCAACAGATGAATGGATAAACAAACTGTGGTGTATTCACACAATGGAATATTATGCAGCTATAAGAAGAAATGAAGTCGTAAAGCATATGACAACATGGATGAACCTGGAGGACATTATGTTGAGCGAAACAAGCCAGACAGAAAAGGACAAATACTGTACGATTGCATTACTATGAACCAAATATATTGTGTAACATATTGTATGATTCAAAAAAAAAAATTTATGTATCCAGTACATCTAATTGAGAAATGTATGTTTTTATTCAACTGTGTTTTCTTTTTAGTTTTTAATTGTTTTTATTTAATTATTAAATGTACAAAATAAAGTTAAAAAAAAAAAAGAATGTTAAGCTGAGCAGGTGCTGCAGACAGTGAAGAGTGGGGTTCAAACGGGAGGAGTAAGGAGGTGGGTTTAACATTAAGTCATCACCTAAGAAAAATTGTTTCCTGGAACATGCAAGAACTTAGCCTGTGACTGTACAAGGAAACTTGGTCATGGTAGTAGGCATTCTACGTAGCATGAGGAATACTAGTGTGATAACCCTTATGCATTTAATCCTTACAGCACAGCCACAAGTTCTGGTGTTCAAAAGTGTGCATGAAACACCAAAAAGTTAAACTATTACTCCAGCCAATATTTTGAGGTAAAGTACTTTATGAAATAAGTAATTTTTATCATCCCCCTCCCCCACCCCTCATCCCCCACCCCCCAAGTTACTGGTTAGAAACACCCATGTCTGCCCAGGACTGGAGAAAATGTAATGCAATTCTACTACAGATCTGCTGTTTGTATGCAGCAGCAAATGGGACCCAAAAATTTGTCATAATTTTCAGTGTTACTCAGTTAATAAGAGGATTAAGTTGGAAAAACACTTGGAGCTTTCAGATAAACTGACTTTAGAAAGAAAAAAAAGAAACAACTGAAGTCACCAGGCAGAAACTCTTGGATAGATGCTCAGAAAAGTAGGAGTCTATAGTCCCATCTCTCCTTCTCTAGCTAGCTAGCTTCTTTAACCTAATGAGACATGGCTTCCTGTCCTAGGACTGGAGTGTGATCTCTTCTTACCTTTGGGCTTTACTTAAAATAATGTGGCTGCAATACTTAAGTGACTTGGAAATATATAAATATATATTTTACCTTTGTAAGATGCAGTATAAGTAGCACCCTAAAGAATCTATGTAAATCAAGGGTTAACTTCTGTGCTTTAACATGCTTTTTAGGGTAAGTTTCCCCCCACCTCAGGAAATAAATGGAAAATCTTTATATATATATAAAGTTAGGACAACCATATAATTTATCCTTAACACCAGGGCACTTTTGAGAACAAAAGTTATTAATAATTATGCTAAAACAACATGAACCAAAACTGACCCAGGCCAACTGGCTATAATCTTGAGGGTTTTACCTTTTAACCCTCAAGTTTGACAACCTGGTAAAAATGGAACATTAACATAGACACAATATTTTAGAAGTGTATTCTTTTGGTCATGCTAATATACTAAAGAAACTTCTTTGGCTAAAGGAAAGGATAAATGTTCCATTTTTCCCCCTCAGGGTACTTTGAGCATTATCATGTTATACTGATAAGGTAAATGAGCACAGGAAGCTAATGAATTGCCTCAAATCGCATTTCAGAGCTGAGCTCAAAGCTAAAAATAAAAATGCGTCCCCTAAACCCCAGCGATCCTGTTGCTCATTGAAACATGAAGGGCTCCTGGCTATGAATTGATCAAATTTCTATTAAGGATCCACCAGAAGTGGAGACTTATTACCACCTTTCAGACAAGAAATCTTCTGAAGTGTGTAAAGAGGCTTTCCTCATCTGCATTAATCCTCTTTATTCCACTTCTATAAAAAGCCTGAGTAAGAGTCATGTACTTGGCTCTTTTTAAAAAAAGATTTCTTTGGGCATTCAGGTCTTCATTAATTTTAGTACTTGGGGTTTTTGTGTGTTGCAGTAATTAATCAACAGTTAAGATATATTTTAACTTAGCATGAACTGCATTGGCAAGTTAAAAAAAAAACTGTCAAGTAATATTGGACAGAACCGCCCTCTGACTCTCCCAGCCTCTGTTCAGTTCCTGTACATCTTGTCTGCTCATCCACTACTAATAGAGACCTCTTCTATCTCAAACATGCTAACAGCCTTGTCCCAGCCTTTTACCACTGTAGGGTATGCTGGATACCTATAGGTATTTGATAATTCATAACTGCACAAAGGCCAGACTGAATTAGAGGTTTGATCAACCAATACTTATAACAATTCTCATATCCACAACTTAAATCTATTCTTAACTTCTGCACCTTTGAACAATATTTGCCTTTACTTATGGAAACACAAGTGTAGGTTTTAAATCAGCACTTTAAGACAAACTATAAGGATTTGTATGCATTTCCAATGTAACACTAGTTTTCAGTGAATAACCAATAAAACTCGCTAAGAAATTGTGTGAAAGGTCTGCTACACAATATCCAATGTTAGATGAAATTTAAATCAATCAAACCCAGGATTCTAATCTTTTAATACTTACTCCACAATTTATGAGGTGTGTGATTTCTACAGTCTCTTAAGTCTCAATTTCATCACCCATCCAATGGGGACAGAACTGTAGTTATCTCAGAGGTTTGTGAGGTTTAAATGAGACAATGCATGTAAAAGGTCTCCTCCTAGATTGTATGTCCCTCAAAGGCAGGGGTATTATAAGAGTTGAATGAGCTAAAGCATGTAAATCATACAAATAGCTATCATGATTGGCTCCCAGGGAACGAACCTGGAAAAGAAGTAGGACGATACATGAAGCCCAGTTTGTCAATTTAGCCTCTTGATCTAAAATTTTAACCAGTTGGGTGTTATCTTAGGAAAGAGTTTTCCCACAGCTTTGGAACCTACCCAGTGGCTTGCTAAAAGGACAAGAACAAGTCAGGATGTCTTGTGCAAGAGAAAAAGCTTGGTTCTAGACTGGTAATCAAGGAACCTTATAAAAAGGGTACTGGATACCTTGTCTTGATGACAGAAGAGCTGTCTCCACTACTTATTAGTGGCATCATCTTGGAAATTTACTCTTTTAAATTCAGTTTCTTTATCCGTAAAAAGAGACTTGTTATCCCTCTATCGACCTTTAAGGATTGCTGAAGTTTAAATGACCATTAAATGAGGTCCAGCATAACAAAACCATCAATGTTAAATTTCCACTTACTTCTGTGAAGCTAATACTTTAAGTAAGGCTTAGAATCTTAAATGGCCTGAGATTCAATTCTACTTGTGAACCTATGAGTATGATCTTAGCAAACCTCAACTAGGAGACATTCTTAGAAGAAACTCTAGTATGGCATGGCACAAATTCTCTTCTGGAATTAGAATTCTACTGCATTGTCTTGTTTGAAGGAAGTAAATAGGATTCTATTTTGCTTTAGAGATCTGTTGCAAAAGGATTGGAGCCTAAGAGTATTAATATGGGGTAAAAAGACCTGCCTGGGTCAGGTAATCCAGAGAGGCAGGTATTTGTCAAAGCAATGTCATTTCTCTATAGAAAAAATCCTGGTCCTGCTGCAGAATGGTCTTGTATTTCACTACTTATCTGATAGTTCCATTTTAGATGGGTATTTTTAGGGGATATGGAATAAGACATTAAAAAAAAAAAAACATTTAAAATTTTAGTTTCATTATGTCCAATTAGGAGGTAAAAAGAAGATATCCTTTTCAAAAGTAGAATGTCTTACAACTTATTCACAAATTCATAGCCTCACTCACAATGGGGTTCCAAGAAGGCTAGCAATACTTCCATGGAAAGGAAATGGTAAACTATACCAAGTTTAATAACGTGGCCCTCACAAATGCACAGCAATTATGGCAATAGATCTTTCAAAAAAGAAAATGGGGGTGGTGGGGCAGGGGCAGAAAGGGAAGGTTCCCTAATGTCACACACACAGATAATCTGGTTACAAAGAACAGCCTAACCTTGAAGGGAGAAGAGGAAAATATCACAAGGGACATGTTGCTTGAAAGAGGGTTTGTGGAGGATGAGTTATTTCCAGGCAGCCTCTTTAAATGCTTAGTGAACGCAGATCACAAGCAGAGGGATGTCTCAGGCCTTTCCCCGCTTCTTTGTTTAAAACAACTAATTTGCAGTTAGCCAGGCTCCAAGTTGCTCAGAGAAGCCCAGAATTGGGTCTAAAGAATAAAATACATGGAAAAACTGTGAAGCCATGAAAATACATTTTTTAAAAAAAGTTTTCAGGTATAATACACAAAAGCAAACAAGGTTATCTTTAAAAATATTAAGTATCACATCAATAGACTATTCCTAATTATAATTACTTCTTAAAGCAACATTTGTCTTTGTTTACAAATACAGCAGCAGGTGATAAAACCTAACATCTCCAACAGATTGTTTACAGTTCTTAATACAAACAAATGTATATGTGTCAAATCACATTTTAGGCAGTTTAACTTAAAATGCATAGACAATTACATACATTAAATCTGTCATTAAAAAGTTGATGAAAGATCACAATTTCAAGAAAAAATACAAAAAAAGTACAGAACACGCATAAAAAGTCAAGTTTACTTAATGGCAACAAGTCAGCATCTGCTAATCAGTGACAGGCAGAAAAGTGCCTTCATCCAGGGGAAAAGTGAGAGGAAAAACACATTACTTTGCACACGTGAATAGCTGCACTAACATCACACTTCTGAAGGAAAAAAAAAAATCAATTTCTTACTTTAAAAAATTATATACCATACTTTGCCCTTAAAAAATGTCCAAAGACTGGTCTATAATTTCTACCAGCAATACTATGTTCATCTATTAAACTAATAATGGGTGTACTAATTAATTCTGTAATGTTACCCCTAGATAGTGAGCCTCTTAAGGACATCTTTCATCTCTGCATCTCAAGCATCTGGCAAAGCACTTGGACCACGGACATTTAAATGTTTATTGAATGAATGTAGTCCTCAGATGTCTTCTAGAGCCAGAAGCTTGCATGGCATTTCTTTATTAATACTGATTATTTTATTGGCAATTTTTGTTCTACTTGGCAAAAAGAAAGAACAGTGTCTATCTTCAACACTAAATATTGCTTTATTAAGATTATAGTCTTCCCTGAAAACCACCCACCACTTTCTATGCATAGTACTGTATATCAGTGTGAATTGTCTAAATTTATGTTTATGCTCTTCAAAAAACACTCAAAGGTCTGGGCTTAATTTCCAGAGTTTCTAAATGGAATTTTATAAAACCAGCTCTACATTATTCAGGATGAGAAGGAAGACTTTGGCACTAATCATTTAGAAGGGTAGGCAATTGATTGATATGCAAATTAGGCACAGGATTATAATTTAAACTTTGAATAGAGCTATGTTCATCTACACAAATAGTTTCAAAAGCTGTACACTTGAGCACAGTAGGTGGCACTAATTATTTGTGAGATAAACTATCATGGGCATAATTGATCTTTTTCCTAGAAAATATTCCAATATTCCATTGTAGTGGTGTGGTTCACCCAGGCCAAAAATTCACCCCCCTTCCCGTTCTTCTCTGCCCTATTATTCTTTACTGAAGACAATGAACAGCAAAATGGACAAAAGGAGGTTCTTGGGTAATTAAAAAATGTGTTAACTATTCCTGAATGATCAATACATTACTTTACACAAAATAGGGCTGTGGAGTCAGAGCTGTAAATAGCCTTTCCATAAGCACACAAAAAAGTGTAAGGCTGAGTTCTGTAGAGAAAAGAAGCCAAGACATTTTAAGTACTACTTTAAGGAACATTTGATTCTTGAGAACTGAGCAGGTGAATATAGACCTAAGGTGGATATACTGTACCCTGCAAAATTTCTATTAAAAAGTTTTTTTGGGGTTTAACCTCAGCACTGCTTATGCATTTTATTTTGAAATCTAAGATTCCAACCCCAGAAACACTATTCCTCAACAAATCAACTATCTCCATCAAATTTATTTTAAAATCCTTCCTCTTTTAAAGCCCAAAATGCTAGCATATTCCATAATTTGGGTTCCTGTAAGACTAAAACTACTTTCTATCAAGAATTGTCTTCTATAAACCAATCTCAGCCTAGCATGACTTGTTTTGAAAGCAACATTATTCCCTTGTAAAGAAAAAATAATCCTAGATGTTTTCTACCCCTTCTTTCATTGAAACCTCTTCTGCTTTTCTTAACTCATCCTGAACCTAAAAATACTTTTTGGCCCAGAGTGCTCACAAGAACTGAGAACTCCCTTAATGTGAGAAATTGTGCATTGCAGAAATAAAGAGAATATAAAAGCAAATTTTATTATCCCTTTGTTTTCATTCTTACATTAAAAAAAAAAAAAAAAAAAAAATCTCCCAAATACCTGCTGCAAAGTCCTTAAAAACAAAGGGCTAAAATGGCAGTGATCTAGGGCAGTATGGGCCACTAAAAAAGTTATTATAGGAAGTAATAATCTCCTAATTTTGTGTTCATGTCCCTACAAATCCTTTAATAAAAGATTTCTCCCATAACCAAGACAATGGACTCTATAATTACAGATCCCCAAACTGGCTACTTCTTTTAGTCAAACTACATCCTCTCTAGCATGACATTAACTATTGCATTTAAAGCCAGAGATGGCAATTTATTTCAATGTAAGACAACCTAAACTATAAGGAGAGGTGTCTTTGCTACCATCTCACTTTACCTGTCACCCTATCTTTCCACGTTAACAGACATTATGATATTGACTGATAATTTAAGCTATGACACCTCCTATGGCTACCTGCCTTGTCAGTTAAGACTACTTAAGACAACAGAATCCAAGAATGTTGTAGATAGCTGCTACCTGCCCTTGAAGTAAAGAAAAAAAGGCTATGTATGCCACTATATAAGAGCTGTCTAAAAGCATCCCCCAGTCTGAAAATATCTAAACAAATTTGTTTCCACTTTTATCAATTCTGAAAGCTTGAAATCTGTCATCTACTTAAAATAAGGAAGGCCTAAACACTGAATGTCCCTCTCAAGGGTGATCATCATGTTTTCTTAAAAGGAGGTAGCTACTAAACCATTAAATTGGCAGCATTTGGCATTCTTGACATTTTAATTATAGGAGAAATCCACTACTAAATATTTTATTTCTAAACAAACTAAAAACAGTGTAATCCAGCATAAATCTCTCCAATACTGGTCTAAGAAAGCCACATACATTTTAGAAATCCAATGGATACATTCAAAGTTTCAAAATGTTATTTGACAACAAGGTCAGCTCTACTGTCAAACTCATTTATTCTAAATCTAAGAACCTTATTTTTTACCAAAAAGCTACATGTGTTGTTTTGGTAGTTACAAACAATACTTCAATACTTAAGCAACATAGTCACACTGCTTTAAACTCAATTGCAGAGGCCTACAATTTACTACTTTCATGTGTTAGAGGATAATTTTTTCAAGGAGGGCACTCAATTCAACTACTGACCTGTCCACAAATACAGAACCAAACTGTTAGCCATATGCTTTACAAACAGATCCAGGAAACTATGCAGGAGACAAATGACATATCATAACGGGACTCTGAATGACAGATACATATTTTGACTCGCACTTGTACAAAGAGAACAGTCGTATCTGTATGACTTAAGGTTCTCTAAATATAACTGCAATATATGTTAATGATAGACCCCTAGAGTGTGCCAGTTTTCCATATCAGGGAGGAAATTAAGGGATGTGTTCCTTCTAAAGAACTGAGGAGAGTAGGACTATGGAGAATGATTTGGGCAACATTGTTGCTTCAGGTTTTGTGGGAATGAAAATTACTTGTTGCTATGAAGCCATTCCCAGGGCTTCCTAGTTTGAGATTCAAAACAAAGGAAAGAATTATTTCCTTCCTTGAGTTCTTCCCAAAACAATATGGACATCTCATAATCCATTCTAAAGCAATAAAAAGAGATTACTAATTCTCTAAGAACATAATTTACATACATGTTGGCCTGGATTAAAAAGAAATGTTTCCATGAATGGCAGATTTTAGAGCTGTACGACCCACTTGGCTAAAAACATAACAGGTTGGGTAGAACTCAAAATGAAGAAAAAGTTTTTACTAAACAAAGCTCAAGGATAAAATTTATAAACACTGGCTGGTTAATGAACTCAACATCTATGAAAATAATTACTTACAGTTTTAAAATGTATAACCAAAATGTAATCTTAAAAGGACCAAGTTTATTTATCCTACAGATAGAGCAGCTCAAAATGTTTAGAGGCATCACTTGTTTAAATTATGGCAATATGATTGTTTTCAAAGTGTGTTTATTTGGGGGAAAAGTGTTTATAGAAAAATACTCGAAATAATTTGCCAATGAAGTAGCAGATTCTAACAATAATCCACATTTCTTATATTTTAAGTGTGTAGTTTCATAATTTAAACAAATTGAAAATTTGTTTTAAACAAATTTTATCAAAGAGCTATTCAATATACTTTATCACTTTAACTTTCCATGAAAACCAAATAATAATCACATTTGAATGATTTATGTTTTTATCTGATTGTTCCAAATGTACATCCAAGTACAAGAGGCAGATATCTTCTCTGAGAGGTGCAAGAGTTGTTCTTTTCATGAATGCCCTCTAAGAATAGTGAAATCAGCAATTTTTATATATGCACTCATGTGCATATACATGTACTTCAAAAAGCAAAGCGTCATCTCTTCGTCCATTAACTTAATGGTAAGACTGCAATAGAAAAAAGAAAAGGTCAACTTCTAGATTTTACAAATGGAGTTAAACTCCTTTTTGTGGCTTAAAATAAATTTATTCCTTAATAAATCCAAAGAGCACATCATTTTATTTAGTTAGCCTGGCATATACTTTGAAGAAAAAAAGGAAGAAGTTTTAGGGGCACTTTATTGAGATTTTTTCTTTTCTTTTTACAGCTGAGGTGGATGTTTGATTAATCTAGTCGGGGATCTGAATAGTTATTTTGTATGTTAAGAATAAACAATTTTTTTCCTAAGGGGAATCCTGACTACTTTTGGATACTGGCTTGGTTTTACCTCAAGGGGTAGGGAGGGTGCCTTTCTATTTGGTCATATGCCCTTGAGGCTGCTCAACTAAGATGAAAACCCTGGACTGACAGTAAAGCATACAGCATTACACTCAGCTGATAATACTGAACAGGGGTATAATCTTGAGCTCAATACTGCTAAGGAGCTAACAAACCCTTATGGATAGTTGCCTGAAAAATGGGCAGTTATTCATTCACTGCTCTGGATTCTTTTAAAAATCTACCTTCATATCAAGCCAGACAGGCAGAGCTTCAGGGAAACGTTCTTTCCATTTTCAGTACCAGAAATACTTAACTTATACTTTCATCCTTTTAAATGCTTTAACCTGAATTTTAAAAATTTATTCTTATTTCATATACATACGCCACCTTTTAGAAAGTTTTAAAAGCTTCCCAAACTTCCATTCAAAACTAGAAACAATCTTTCAGTTGTGCTAATGTGACTATTTGTGCATATTAAATAACAAATTAAACACTCACATGGGGGCCACCAGGCATTGGTGGAGCACCAGAAGGTCCTGAAGGCACTTGAAAAGGATTACTGGGGGTGGGATAGAGTCCTGGTGTGGGATATGAGCCTGCAGGGGCAGGATATGGTGCTGGTGGTCCCCAAGCTCCTGGCGGGACAGTGCCCCATGGTACAGGTGGTGCTGCCCCTGGTGCTTGGGGAGGAGGAGGAACGGGGTATGGGCCTGGAGATGGGTATGGCATATTAGGGGTAGGATATTGCCCTCCCATTCCTGGTGCCCAGGGTCCAGAAGACATGGATCCCCATGGACCTAAAGGACCAGCTGCAGCTGGATCTGTGGGTGCCCCATATGGTCTAGGAAGCTCTGGAAAGGGCATGCTTGGTGTCGGATATGGCCCAGTGGGGCCGGGGCCTGGCACATTTGGGGCTGGATAAGGACCACCAGGTGGGGGACATGATGGTCCAGAAGGAGGAAAAGGTGCTGGAGGCGGTCCGGTGGGAGGCACAGAGGGATACATTCCTGTTGGTGCAGGTCCAAAAGGCACAGAAGGTGTTGCACTTGGTGGGAGTCCAGATGGCACAGAAGGTGGAGCACTTGGGTTATTCCAAGGGTTGGAACCTGGCCAGCCTTGAGGAGGTTGACCAGGTTTTGTATTGCTAACAGCAGAGGTTTTGGCAGGGGAGTGCTCGGGTAGTGCATCTGCCAACTGGAATACAAAATAGACACGTCTTATCTATTTCATCCAGGCACAAGCCAAGCCAAACATGATTAGACATGCCAAACCCATATAGAATAGTAAGCTATGGGGTCAATGATTATAAACTTCTATAGTATGTTCAAAAGCTAAACTGTTCAGTTTCAAAGCAATTCATTTACTATAAAACCTTGAAGGGTTAACTCAACTCTCAACTTTACAATGCAAATTCCTCAGAAAGGCTGACGTTTTCTACATACAACTAATCAACACATTGCTTCATTTCTATACTGTGTTAATACAGTATAGTGATTTAGAGAATAAAATTTAGAGTTAAGATCTGAATTGGAATTCTGGCTTTACCTCAAATAACTCACATCCTCTAAGCTTCAGGTCCCTCATTTTAAAAAAAAAATTGAGGGTTAACTTGAGGCTTCAATTAGAAAATTTCATGTAATGCACCTAGCACAGTGCCTGATATATAATAATTATTCAATAAACGTCAAAAATAAGTAAATAAACAAATAAATAAATAAATGTATGCCAGCTATTAGTACTATCAGAGTAAAAGAGAATAGAAGTAATCACATTTGTAATTTCTTAATTTAATGATTCAAAAAGAAATAAATACTACTCAATGCATTTTGAAGCATGTTATATCTAGTAAGCTAAGTCAAATCACCTATCAAAGTCACATGCCAAAAAAACCTAAGACTCACAAAAAGCATAGACTGTATCATTTTTCTTAAGGGCCATAAAACTTATCAAGGATGAATGTGTCAACTTACCGAAAATTCATCAGACATTTTCCTAAAAAAAAAAGGAAAGAAGGAATATTTCACAACCAGTGAATATTTCTTATTAAGAAACTTTCCATGCATGTGTTGATTTTTTTTTGATACTGGGGCCTGGAGATTGAACCCAAGACCTCATACGTGGGAAGCCGGTGCTCAACCACTAAGTCACACTGGCTTCCCTGAGTTGGTTTTATCATTTGTTTTCCTTTTTTGTTTTATTTTCAGGAGGCACTGGGAACTGAAACTGGACCTCTCATATGGGAGACGAGAGCTCATCTGCTTAAGCCACATTCACTCCCTGTTGATTTTTATATAAATGGAATCTAATAATTTGTAAACCTATTTCCTATACAAAGAAAAATATATGTAACATGTTTTTCTTTATACAGGAAATTTTTCCATAATAACTCATATTGCTCTATTGCCGTCATCTTTTTAACTAGCTGAACATGGTACAAATATGATCCAAAATTTAGTTTATAATTTCATTTTGGTGGCAGTTTAGGTTGTTAGCATTTTGGGTTGTTTTAAACAGTGATACAGTGAACATATCTGAACACATTTTGCTCACTTGTGAAGAGTCTATGACAGAAAAACACACAAGAAGTAGAATTTACAGGGTCAACAGATCAGGTTATTTAAAATCTATCTGATAAAACAAATTTTTCCCCAAAAATCCCATACAATTTATAATCTTACCTTTTCTTCTAATTGCTCTTTCACCCCTAGGTATTATTAAAATTATAAATCTCTTCCAATACGGAAAATTAAAATTTAGCATCTTGTTTTAACTTGCATTTCTTTAATTATGTGGAAGGTAGAGTAACTTTTTATATTTAATCTCATTTATATTTCTTTTTCTGTAAATTTGCTCATGTCCTTTGACTACTTTTATAAAAAAATTTTAAAGTATAATTAACATTTAGTAAAATGCTCATATCTTAATGCTCTGGTTAAGAAACTTATATATGCCCCTATAACCACCCAAAACAAGATACAGAACATTTCCATCACTTCAGAAAAATCCACTGAACCCTCCCCTATACCCACAGCAATCCCCTTCTTAAGATTAGTTTTGTTTCTTCTTTGACTTCATGCCAGTGGAATAAAACAGTATATAATTTTTTTGTTTTGACCATTTTATTTAGTAGTACATCTTTTTTTTCCTCACTGCTTTGTCAGACAGAGTAAGGAAATTAGCCCTGTCTCTAATATACAAGACATTTCCCCCCAAGGTCCTTTTATCCATTAAAAGTTTTTAATTTCATGTAGTCAAATTTAGCAATCCTTCCCTACATGTGGCTTCTGGATTTTGTAATATATTTACAAAGGCCTTTACTACTCCAAGCGTAAACAAAAATTTTACTTATATATCTTATTTTTTTACCATTGAACTTTCTTGTTTAAAATCTTTTAATTCTTCCTCCGAACAATAATTGCTAAATAATCAACTGATTGGACAAGCCACCTTTAACACACTCTGCTGTTGCTATTGAAAACTTTTATTGAACATTTATCACGGAATACGCACATGCTAAGTGGTGCATCATTTCCCCAATACTCTGTGATGCAAATTCCATTCCTATTTCCAGTTTACTGCTGGAGAAAAGGAAGCCTAACAAGTTTACTTGCTTAAGGTCACACAGAGAGTGACAAGTAGAGAAGGGGTTCAAACCCAGGCTCGATCTTTTTCCAGAGCCTCTTAGGTTAACAACCAGTTTATACAGCCTCTGTCATTTCCCATAGGTATCACAGATTCTATTCTTTTTGCCAGATCTGCACCAGAGCATTCCATTTTAATCGCAGTAGTTTTCTATATATTCCAACTGTAATGTCAGTAGTCCTATTTCTGTTCATTTTACAGATTTTGCTGCATATTCTCTTATTTTACTAGATCATTTTGTTTAAAAAATCTGTGTTCTGATAGGAATGGCATTGAGCTTACAACTAATTTAGGGGACATCTGATACCAAATCTCACTTGAATAAGGTATGTCTTTCTAGTTCCTATAATATTCATTTATATTACTTGCTACTGTTTTCTTGCTCAGGTCCTATACATTTCTTGCTCAGTAGATTTCTAACGTTAAACATTTTCTTGCAGTTTTAAATAGGTTCATTTTTCAATATTTTGTAATTGGTTATTCATATTCAGGAAAGGTCTTTAAATTTATAATATATTACTTTTATAAGCAGCCATATTACTGAATTACTTTATTTCTGAAAGTTTCACAGGTGAAATTATGCTTCTTTTCTCTTTTACAATTTAAATGTAAAGTCTCTTACATTAAACTCTCTTAGGAATGCTTCTACTGTTTAAGTAGGATTCTCATTTTTAGTGTTTTTTATTTTTTATTTATACCTATATTAAGGATGTTTCTATTTATACCTATATTACTAGATTTATTTTGCTAGTTAAAAACAAGAGAAGAAAATTTCTTCAGAAGACCTTTTGGTGTCTAATGAATTGATCTCTCAGTTTTTCTCCTTTGACATATCAATACAGTTAAATGTATGAATAGACTGTTTAATATTAAGCCACCCTTGCATTCCTGGAATTTTATTTTTTAAGTATGATTTGGTTACCATGAAGAATGATTTAAAAAATATGATGCTTGTAAGCGGGTGTGGCTCAATCAACAGAGCTCCCGTTTACCATATGGGAGGCCCCGGGTTGGCTTCCCGGGGCCTCCTTGTGAGGGCAGGCTGGCCCGCGCGGCGCGGTGGGCTGATGTAGCAGGACCTCGCAGCAAGGGGGAGATAAGCAGACACAGAAAAAACACACAGGAAAATGGACACAGCAAAACACAAGCAGCAAGGAGGGGATAAATAAATAAATAAATGAATCTTTTTTTAAAAAAATAAATAAATAAAAATAAATAAAAAATATGATGCCAACTAAGCCACATTTGTTAGACTTTATATCCTTGTTTTTTATTCAGAATATCAAAAAGCACATCTTGAATGTAGAGCAAATACAATTCATTCACATGTTAGGTCTGTGTTTTACACCACAGTGCATCACACAACAGTACATTTTTCAGACCAACACTAGAAGAAATTTTTTTTAAAGTTACTGTAAAAAGACATACTACTTTATATACACTGGAAATCTTTTCTTAGCGGTATTATCAATGCATGACAAATTTAAAGTGTACACAGAACATGCTTTTCAAGCAAGGTGAGCCTTTCTGAAATAGAAACTTGTTTTGTATCAAAGTTCATGTTAATTCTGACGTAGAGAATCTAACAAAGCAACCCATTCAATTTCATGTAGTCTTGCTATTCAGATTTTCATAATTACTACTTTCTCTTATTTTTGGAAAAGCAAGTATACACGATATACAGTTAACTAGTCACAAAACTACAAAAAAATTTAAGTTACTCCACAAGTTAATAAAATTAGAGATTCACTTCTGGCTTTAATTTTAGGTTCAAAATCAAATCCTGGAAGATAGAAATGTTAGAATCCTATGATTAGAATACTGAAGTCCTGAACAAAAGGAACTAGAAACAGGTCATATCCTGTGTTATGGTACTAAGTAAAGTGACCTACTCTCCATGAGTGAAATAAACAGTGTTCATGGTAACTGGAAGTATTCCAATCTGATTTTTGGGGAATACATCCACTTTAAAAAAGGTAAAGAGGAGAGTTGGATATCAGTTATTTTAATATGAGGAGAGTTTCAGAATGCAAAAATACTTACACTTTCTCCCAAATATCTAATTATGCTATTAAAATAAGGACAATGTAACTTTGAATCCCCCCTCCCCCCCATTTATAATAATGAAAGATTTTTCTTCCAAAAAGAGAGCGAGAGAAAAACTAAAGATAATGCTTCCAAAATTTTCCATTACTACTTATAACAGGATCTAGGCATCATCCCAGAAAATGAGCAGCAAGAATAGTAATTTTACAACAGAGAACATTTCTTTTGACATACACTAGAAAAGTAAAACATAATTCTATGAACTTCTATGGCTATTAAGAGTAAAAATAATTCAATAATCATGGGGTCTAAGAAAGCTGAACTTCACAAATTCTAGTGACTACTGACAAGAAAGAAATGTTTCAGAGGGCCATCAGCTGTGATGAAATGATAAAGAGGATGGGATACAATGGTTATGAAACCTGGACAACCTTTTGATTGAGTCTTTTGACAAAGTCAAGCTACTTCATCAGAGACCACTTTCTCATCTGTAAAACAGTTATAATAATCCCTAACTCACAGATAAAGTAACATTTTTTCCCCCTTTTTTACAGGGGAGAGCGCAAATTCAAGTTCCCCACTACCACAAATTATGCAGTTGAGTTTCCCACATTTGGGGAAATCGCAGGGGTCAGCCTCGCCCTGGAAAACCACCTTCATGATCATGGTATCTCCCCTGCCAGGTAAGTATAAAAGTAACATTTTGATTCAAAAATTGCTATACACATGTAAGATAGTAAGAGAAATTAAAGGAAGTTGTATAGGATTTTCGTGATTTGTTTAGTAGTGGGGGAGGGAAGGGTGATGGTAATGTACTGTATTGAAAATATAAATTTTGAATTAGAAGAATATTTTTCAATACTAGCTTATTTATTAGATGTTCTATTTTTGACTTGGACAACTCAAAAAATTGGGGTTTTGAAATATTTCGAACATTCTAGTTCACTTTAAAATATGTAATTTCAAAAATGCAATCTTTCAGCAATCTTATGCCAGATATATTTTACACATCTGTTCAGATACTCATGGAGATATATGGGCCAGCCATTCTATTGGACTCTATGGAAGTTAGTACTGCATGGAGCAAATGCGTAAGGAGTGCAGTCTGGTAGAGAACTACAATTAAACACAACTACATTACTTGGGGTAAGCACCTCCAAGAGGCCTCTAAAGGAACCGGGGGCGGAATCAGGGAGGGAGGCAAGAAAGAAGCTGTAGGTATGTACAAAGAGCTCAGATTGGTGGAATATAGCAAAAGAGGGAAGGGATCTAAAAGTCTTAGCAGAGGGACCTTAGATCAGGGTTTGAATCCTCTTCAGTCATTTAAGAGTCAGCTCACTTGAATGAATCTGTTTCTTCAACTATAAAGAACATACTAGCGTGTTGTGAGAGATTAAGAGGGACTCAAATCAAGTGCCTACAGTGTGCCTGGAAAAAGTGGGTGGATAACAAACATCAAATTGTCTTGTCTTCCTTTGTATATAGGAAGGTAAGTATTAAAAAAGTGAATGCTGAAAGAATGACTGCCTAGATTAAACTATAGCTCTTCAATGGCTGGCTCTGGACCCTGGACAAGTTACTCTCCAAACCTCATTAGTAATTACATTGCAGATTTGCTGTGAGACTTATAGAATAAACAAACAAATCTCTGAATCATTATCTGGCACATGTCAAAAATTCAACAAATATTAGCTTTTACAATTACTATTATAGGTCCCCAAACCCTTATCTGCAGGTTCTCAATTCCAAAACCTCTGAAAATGAAAGAAACCTTCCCAATTTCGGCACAGAACTTATTTGGTGGGAACACATGAGGCTATTTGTAGTTTCTACTAATCACCACTTAAAAGAGTGAATAGTCACACCTAGTTCTACAAAAATATATGCAGGATTTTGGGGTGCTGCCACTCACACTGTTGGGTGATAACCTGTGTGCCATACTGTCTTTCTAATATTTAAAAATAAAAACCTAAAGATTTCTAAATTCCAGAACACACTGGCCTCAGGAGACTGGGGATGGGTATTAGAAGTTTCTCTTGGAAACTCCGGTTTCTCCTGGAGAAGAACAGAACATTCCCATACACACGTTTCAATTCAAAAGTTCTGGGGGGCAAACTAGTTTTGAATAGGGGGTTCAGAGACACCAATAGAAACCAAAACTTCTGTGTTTCCTTCCTCCAAACCACTACTGAACAAATTACTTCTCAACTATTTCTGACGTAATAGTTGCGTTCGTTTTCCAAGCAGGCATTTACAACTATCAGATGTACAAATATGTATTTCTCTAACAGTAATGCTATAAAAAAATAAATTTCAATCAAGTGAGCCTGGTTTGACGTTTCAACTTTAAAATCTTTATCTGGGGAGCGGGTATAACTCAGTGGTTGAGCGCCTGCTTTCCATGTACAAGGTACAGGGGTCAATTCCCGGTACCGCCTTAAAAAAAAAAAAAAAAAAAA
>JAQZBX010057338.1:0-17991 GCA_029593785.1 Cabassous unicinctus
AGGAGATTGTTTTATGGAATCAGTTAATAACCTTCATCTCCTAGGCAAATCATATACACTTTGATGTTTATTTTATTCTGATTTTATTGTTGGAAACCATTAGGGAGAGAATGCACAGCTGTGTTTGACCTGAGTCCTAATCATCTAGAGTAGGGTTCTTAATCTTTTTTGTTCCACGGACCCCTTTGCCAGTCAGGTGAAAACCACTAACTCTTACTAAGCCCACACTGTGTATTATTTAATAAATCTATCATACCCACACCAACACATTCCCACAAGAATAGTGTTTTTTTGAATTTCGGTTTAAGCTCATGGACTCCTTGTTAAGAACCCCTGCTCTAGAGTCAAGGGCCTCTGAAGAATCTTTCAGATTTCAAATAACCAGGAATGGTACCACCCTTAGACTTATGCAAAGCAGACCCCTGTCCTACGCCTCACATTTTGGATGACCTCACTCTTTCTTCTGGCTGTATTCCTCCCCAAGGGGCTAGAATGTGTTTGTGTGTCTGTGAAGGATATGCTGAGGATACGCCAGAGGGCCAGGGATCTGCCTACCTAGAGCTTGCACCGTCCTTTCTTCTAAAGCATTTTCGAGGTAACTGGGACTCCAAAATTCTCTACCCAAATGACCCCAAACTTCTTCTGGGGCCCGTTTGGGCCTCTGCCTTTCTCCTAAAGACAGACTGCACCACTGTGCCCCTTCGTAGGCCCAAGGGGTGGTGAAGCAGCACCTGTTTGCACTCTGTGGTTTAAGGGGAGGATGGATCTTAGACTTTGGGCTGGGGTGTCTATAACCTTGCTGTGACAACTGAGAATGCTCTAGCTGTGAGTGGGATGCGATATGGATAGGCCATAGGCTAGGGCAAAGTAACCTTACCCTGGGCTTGCAAAGATTGGGGGTGAGCCTGATCAGAGATCTTACAAGGACAATAGTGGAATCTTCCAGGGGAGCAATAGCTGGACTTGTCTCAACTTAGATTCAGAAAGTTTTGCTAAAATCAGATTGGCTTCTGGAATATAATGAGCTAAAAACTACCAAATAGCTGTTTAACTTATTACTCTTTAGGCTGGTAAATGGATTTGGATGCCTCTTTCATGATATTAAAAACTGAAACATTGGTTCCTGTTGATATATGGCACAAGTATGAAATTGTAATCTCTCTTTTAGTAAACCTGTCAAATTGTTAAGCTACTTTTCCTCCATAAATGGTAATAGCTTTTATTTGTGGGATAAGTGATAGTCAGAAGAGCCCCAGAGGTAGTAAATCCAATTAGTACCAAGTACGTATGACTTTAGTGTTTGTCTATATATTAGGTGACAATTTAATGGGTATGTAACAGAAGGGACAGCAATAGATGTTCATAATGAGGTGTTTTTTTTTTTTTTTTAAAGATTTATTTATTTTATTTATCCCCCCTTTGCTGCCCGCGCTGCTGCGTCCATTCGCTGCACGTCCTCTTCGTGTCCGCTTATCTCCCCCTTGCTGTGAGGTCTTACCGCTGCCCTCACAAGGAGGCGCTGGGAAGCGAACCCGGGGCCTCTTATATGGCAAACGGGTGCGCTATCCATTGCGCCACACCCGCCTCCCACCGTGAGGTTGCTGCATCAGCCCACCGCACCGCCCAGGCCGGCGTGCCCTCACAAGGAGGCCCCGGGACGCGAACCCGGACCTCCCATATGGTAAACGGGGGCCCCATCCACTGAGCCACACCCGCTTCCCCCATAATGAGGTGTTTAAAAGTGTTTTTAAGAAGAGTCAGAGGCAGTACATGAACATACATAAACAATAAGAGTATAGTAAAAGTTGTGAATTTAAAAAACAAACATCCTTAGCATCATACAGGGTTCCTATCCATCACCCCACCACCAATATTGTTGTGAAACATTTGTAACAAATTACAAAAGAGCATCATCAAAGTTTTACTACCAACTAGAATCCATATCTTACATTTGGTGTATTTTTCCCTCAACCCACCCTACTATTTTTTTTTTTGTTTTGTTAATAAACCATACAATTTATCTAATGTGTACAATCAATGGTATTTGGTATAATCTATGCTTTTATTTTCGTTATTTTTACTTATTTTTTTTGAGGTACTGGGGCTGGGGATTGAATCTGGGACTTCATGTGTGGGAAGCTGGTGCTCAACCACTGAGCCACATCGGCTCCCCTGAATTTTTTTTTTTCTTTTTTTTTTTCATTTGTTTCCCTGTTTTTGTTTTTAGGAGGCACTGGGAATTGAACTCAGGACCTCTCATGTGGGAAGCAGGCACTCAACCACTTGAGCCGTATAAGCTCCCCTTATTTTTATTTTTTTATTTTTTTATTCTTTTGTGCTTTCATTTTTTTCCCTTGTTTCAACAATCTGAGCTTTTATTTGAAAGGTTTTCTTAGAGAACACCCAAAGTAACATGAAAACCTACAACTCTTAGTAAAATTTGCAAGGTGGTAGTACTTGTTGAAGTCACTTCAACAAACTTTACAAATGTGGGGAAGAGTAAAGCTATGTTTGATTTTTAAAAAGCTGACCAGGAGATGCAGTGACATACTCTGACACTCTTCCAGTGTAGGAGAGTACATAGACTTAATCTAGTAGACCTTAAACCGGGACACAAATTAAAATCACTTAGATGGGAGGCAGAAGAGGATTGTTAAAAATTCCAATGTCTGGTTTCTCCCCATATGGATTCCTAGTTAACTGGTGTGGGTTAAGGTCTGGCAAGGAGTAATTTTCCTTTAAAGTTCCACAGGCCATTCTAGTCAGTTGTAATCAGCAAAGCCAGTACTTAAGAAGTTGATTTTTTTTTAACAAATCAATTTTATTGAAATATATTAATAAAGCATGAATCCATCCAAAGTGTACAGTCAATGGTATTCAGTATAATCACATAGTTGTGCATTTATCACTGCATTGTGTGTGCTGTGGGGAGATAGGCTTAATGATTGCTTAGCTGGTAAGATCATTTCAAATAAATTGTAATTACCTGTGCAAATCTACACACATAATAAAAAGAAACAAGGGGTCTGACTGGTGTTACTGTGGTTAAAAAGAATTTTCTGATGCCTTTCTTGCCTTCATGATTTTTTTTTTTTTTTTAAGGACCCCCATAGTCAGTCACTGCTTGCCTGGAAAATTGCCTTTGCCTTTGTTATTTACATTATACTTTTAGGATTTTGAGAATGATGTGTTCTTAACAGAAAGTTAGAATTAAAGCTTATTGTTTTCTGGCTATGATTTGAATTTATAAAAAGAAAGAGCAAAAGTTCTAGTCTTTGTAACCTTATGATTAGGTTAAGAAGTCATTAATAATGAGTATATACCTAATAACTTCATTTCCAAAGGCATTTGGTTACTGACTGCACTATAAATATTACTTCAGATACACATAGCTCTGTTAAGAACAATTTTTTTTTTGCAAATTGGCACACAGAATTGTCACCATCTTTTCTGGTTCAGTGTTTAAGAGAGTTATTATACATCTTCTTACTGGAAAGTTATTTCCCTTTGGTTGTAGTAAAATTCTATTTTAATGTGATGTAATTGGAAATTATCATCAAATACAAGGGCAGAGAAAGGAAGATTTATCAAGCAATAGAATTACTGGAAATATTGCTGTGAGGAAAACCCAGTTACCTGTGGGTTGTGGACAAGGAGCTTCCTATTTCTTGTTGGAGAGCTAAAATTGATGAGTTAGTCCAGTAGAGGTCTTCTGCTGTTATTCATCCAGCCACAGAATAATAGCAATAGAAGGATTTTAGAAATTGTCTAGTCTAACACCCTCATTTAAAAAAATAATATTTAGGTGAAAGATGTCTTGTCGAAGGTCACATTGCAGTTAGTGGCCTGAACTGGAGCCCAAGGAGCATAGCCCTGAACTAGTGACCATTATTTCTTAATACAGATTGTGTATGTTCTTCATCCATATTTGATATATGTTCTGGGTATAGCATATTTATAAAAAGAATTGTTCTATGTGTAATACTTAAAGGGTTTTCAGTAATTTTCATGGATGCCTGTTTGTTTTGTTTTTAATCAATTTTCAGCCTGGTTTTTTACAAGTTCTACAAGTTGGTTTGCCTTTGTTACATGTTACTGACAGTGGTAAAATCATCCCCTTCTTTATGGATCTTTTCCCAGTGACTTGTAGGAACCTTAAAATAAAGTAAATCATTTTGTTTATTTTTGTTTTGTTTTATTTATTTTGTAAATAGGTTAATCCCTTCACATGGTTCAAAAATGAAAAAAAAGTCTCTGCTCTCTGTTTTTTTTAAAATTCTTTTTTGCTCTCTGTTTTAACACTTCTTTGTAATTTATAAATACACGTATATATCTATATATATGTAAATATGCATGTATATTTGTCAGTTAGAAAAGACTTGGAATTTATTTCATTCATTGTTTATTTATTATAACCAAATTATTAAATTATTTTAAGCATCATGTGATATATATTTTTTCCCCATTTTTTTTCTTCAGTGGGGATGGATGGAACTTCAGGAAAAATGCAAAACAATCCTTTTTGGAGAAAATCTGATTGACTTTTGAAAATCGAAAAAGGATTGTGAATCCATTATGCCTTCTGTAGCCTGTCTTGTACTTTCATACCCATATGGTCAAGAAGTTGGTTATCTCCTACTTAAAGATTTCTTTGCAACTTAAGCTCAGTTTTTTTTTTTTTTCTTATTTTGTTTCCTGTAGTTAGAAATCAGTTGGTAGAATGATTATTGTTCTAAGAATCTAGGGGAAGTTAATTTTCCTTTATGTTGGAAAAATGATTGCTTGCAAAGTGTGAAAAAACAAATGTTATATTTGCAGTAGAGTTTTGAAGCCAAAGTCTCAGGGCTATGCAGTGAAAAGATAGTGGAGCTGGGAATAAAATCAAGGTTATATGAAATCCATTCTCAGAGAGGGGGAAATTAATGTCAGCATCCCCACAGACAAACTCTGTAGCTATTAGAAACATTTAAAAGAATTCTTAATATAAATTATGAAACTGGCATAGATGCAAGAAATAATAATGATGAGAAATTCCAGCATTCCGCTGTTGGGTAGAAGTCTAATTTTGCTAAAAGAAAAGGAAGGCAGTATAAAGGAAGTGGATTCCAATTTCTGTTTGCTTTACATGTAACTTTGAGTAAATCATTTAACCATTTTTGATTTGGGGATGATAATACCTGTCTTTCTAAACTTCTAAGATTATTATGAGGCTCAAATATGATCATATATGTGAAAGTATTTTGAAAAATGTGCTGTACAGATATGAGTTTTTATCATAAAACCAGATCATCTATTGCATTCTTGTCTTTTCTTGCCAAGAGTGTCACCTCTTTGAGGGTAGAAGAAGCAGTGGTAAGAATTAAAGTTCTGTGTCTTATAATGACCAACAAAGAACATATTGGTGATATGTTCATAAGAAGAATCCTGGGAAAAGATGGCCATATTTGAGTTTATAATATCAAGTCAAGGAAATATTAGGTATACTTTTAAAAAAATAGATTTCCTGAAGTTTAGAGAACATATAGATACCTATTTAGAAGGGACTCTTGAGGATGGTGGATAATAGAAAATGATATCATGATTACTTCTTGTGAATGATCTCCACAGAAGAGAAAGGTGTCTGGGTAAGGTGGTTTAACCTAGCAAAGCCAGGGTATTTATTTAAATAACTCTCTGAGTACAAAGTTTAAGGAAAATATACAAAATATTTAGGGAGGGACATGTAACTAAGGAAAATATAAGAGTAGCAGGAACTTGGCAGGATAGCGTCAGAGAGGCTGAAACAGAATTAACTGAAGTTTATGAAAAAGTTAAGGCAAAACAAAACAGGTTAAGGATAAGAGGAAGAGGAGAAAGGGCTTTTTTCCCTAAATTTGAAATTCCTTTCAGAAGACAGAAGGGACTGAGGCCACTGAGTAGGAAGTAGGGAAGAGCCTTCTTAAGCTATTCTTTACTGGAAATATATCGGCAGAGATTTACTGAACATTCATCAGGGATGATTATAGAAGATTGGACTTGTATAAGTGTCTTTATTTCTAGCATTTCTGTTTAATATATTCAGTGTAGCCACAGTGCCCATGTGGATGTTTAGATGTGTTGTAGTCATCTTGATCTGAGTTTAAACCTAAATTTTTGTTCCTTTGAGAAATACTTACTAGCCATATTTTGTATAATTTTGGTGATATTGAGTGCTAAGAACTAGGGTATAAGGAAAAATTGATGAGAAAAACTATTTCAAGTGTGCCAGCCTCTATTCTCCAAATCATCTCAGATTATTTAGAGTAGGATTAATGAATCAAATGATGATACTGGGCATAGTTTTCCAGATACCTGTTCTCAAATAGGGTGTTCTCTACCAATTAGCTGGGCAGAAGAAGAGAGGCACCTTAAAGCTTATCTGAGGATCCCTTATCGAACCCCTCTTCCAAAGCTATATGTAGTCTTAAAATGAGCTGTTTACTTGGCTGTACATTCTCACTTACATTTTATGCTCCAATTCTTTGTAGCTCACATCAAAAGAGAAGAATTAAACCTGGGCAGCAACACCTTTCGCAAGAACATGTTTAAAGCTTAGTTTCATATTGTACTATAAGTAGTGTGCTAAAAATAACATTCATATTGGTATTTTGAATCTGTTCTTTGGTTTTATTTTAAGATTTAGCTTTTTAAAGCTTTCTTCAGACTTATATAGGAGTACTTATTCCATGAATTTATATAGAAGTAGCATTTCTGGCCAAGTAGAAAAAATGACTAGTTGGTTCATTTTCCTAGAAAACTACCAGATGCTTTCCTGGGGATAAAGCATAACAAAATTTATTTAAAATGGGGTTGGCAACTTTCCTGTAGTAAAACTGTCTTTAAAATGTGCCTTAATAGAATATATTTCAATGTGAGAAGAATGACTACTATCTGTTCTCTGACTCTCTCAATGAAAAATAATTGATATGAAATTTTAGATGTCAGTTGAATTGGCTTATAAGTAATTTCCAATTAAAAAAAATCATTAGATTAATCTCCTTTTGTTGGGCACTACCCCTGCAAAATGAGTGTGAGAATGATAAAGGTGACATAGTTCATGCTAGAATAGTAGTAATATACTTTTAATTCTCTCTCTGTGTGTAGAGGGTGTGTATAAATCAAATAGGAGAATATCTTTTTTTGTCTTGATTAGTAGAGGCCAAGCATAGCAGCAAAAAGTAAACAACCATGCCTACTGAATTAAAGGTAAAATAGCAATGAACATAATTTTTAAGAGTCACTTCACGTGATTATTGAAAAAGTCTGATCTGGAAAATATATTGGTTTCTGAAAATGTTCCCATATCAATGACTTTAATAGTTATAAACAACCAAATTGTGCTTGGATAACCAAAAGCTCATTCAAAAGAGGAAGAGCATCAAAGTGAAAAGGCTGCATTATGTAAAACATCAGATCTAGGAATTTCCCATGTAAGAAAACTGGAGAAGATGGTTAACACCAATGTATAGCAGTAGAGATGGGCCCAGAGATATAAATTTGGCAGGCTTGATATGCAGTAAATATCTCAGCTTTTCCCAAATTATTATTTTTTATTTTTAAAAAATTTTTAGGAGGTACCAAGTATTGTACCCAGGACCTCGTATGTGTGAAGCAGGCACTCAACCACTGAGCTACACCCACTCCACCCAAATTATTTTTTAAAGAAAAATTTTATGAACTTTTAATTTTAGAGCCTAAAATTTTAGATTTACAGAAAGATTGCAAAGATAGTTTAGAGAATTCCTATATACCCTACATCCATTTCCCTGTTATTAATATCTTACATTAGTATGGTACACTTGTTATAATTGATGAACCAGTATTGATATTTTTTGCTTCTTTTCTTTTTTTTTTTTATATTTTATTTTGTTATATATATTTTTTATATTAATACATTTTAATCAACTGAAGTCCATAGTTTCAGATTTCCTTAGTTTTTACCTAATGTCTTTTTTCCATTCCAGGATCCCATCCAGGATAGTACATTACATTTAGTAGGCAAGTCTCCTTAGACTCCTGTTGGCTGTTACAGTTTATCAGACTTTCCTTGTGTTTGATGATCTTGACAGTTTTGAGGCGTACTGGTCAGGTATTTTGTAGAATATCTCTTAACTGCGATTTGTCTGATGTTTTTCTCATGATTAGACTGGGGTTATGTGTTTTGGGAGAAAGATTATAGAGGGAAAGTACCATTTTCAACACATCATATCAACGGTCATACTATCAATAAGGCTTACTTCTGTTGATGTTGACCATGTCCACTTAGCTGAGGAGTGTTTAGGTTCCTCCACTGTAAAGTTACTCTTTTTATCCCCTTTCCATTATGTGTGCAAGGAAATCACTATGTGAAGCCCGTACTTAAGGAGTGGGAAGTTATCCTCTACTTCCTTGAGGGTGGATTATTTACATAAGTTATTTAGAATTATTCTGCATGGGAAATTTGTGTATTTCCCTATCTATCTAATCTATCTATCTATCTATCTATTCAATCACACATTTATATCAATATGGACTCATAGATATTTATTTTGTACTTTGGGTTAAAATTCAATATTACTTTATGTATTTTGTTGCTGAAATTATTCCCTTGGGAGCTTTTCCAGTTGGCTCCTGAACCCTTTGACATACCCCCATCATTGTGTGTGTGTTGAAATATTTCCTTATTTTCTGATATTGCAAGATGCTCCAGACTCATCTTATATATTTCCTGTCCTAGCCCTAGGTATTTCTCCAAGGAGCCCTGGTTCCTTTTATTGGAGAATGATGTTAGAAACCAAGATCTGGGTGCTAGTTTTACTTGTTGCTAATGGGGTATAGGTGCTTCTAGGCCCTCTCAGCTGACAGAGCATGGAGATATATGTGTGCATATTAACCTCTGTATATACACATATCTATAAATATTTCTGACATTATATCTGTATCTATGTTAAGCTAAACACAAATTTATACTGCTGTCTCCAACTCTAATCTATTACTGCATGGGTCATTCCAGCCTCTTCCCCTTGCTTATCTGTAACTTCCCACTTCAGCAGTGAGAACTTAGCTTCCACCATCTACTATTTATTTACTTAATTATTCATTCTAGTACACATGTATAGCAGTATCACAACTGTTAACTTGTACCTCTGTTGGACAACTTTATCACCTAGAGTACAGTGGTTATGTGCAGTTTGCTTTGCCTTTAGTCTTACATATTCTACTCATTTCCAAAATTACTTAGACCAGGACCTTTTCCCCACCCTTTACCCTTTTCAGTGAGGTTGCTTTATACATTTGTAATACAATAAGATTTTTGGTCACATTTTGCATTCCATCCTGAAATCCCCTGATCTCCTAAATGATTTTTTTTTATTTGCATACATTAAGCTTCACTCTTTGTCCTGTAAAATTCTATGGATTTTGACAAATGCATAGTTTCATGTATTTACCATTACAGTATCATGCAGCCCAGATTGTTTTTAATTGTTTAATATTTGACCATTTTTTTGAACAAAAACCCCTAGAAATTTTGGGTGGTTCTACCTAATATAAATTGAAATGTAAACCAGTGTATTATTTACATGTAGGTACATGAAATAGCTAAAACTTTAGATGATTAAATTTTAAGTTATTAAAAAGATATCTCATAATCTTAAATATATAGTTGTATTCTACATACTTAGTGTTCTCAATAATTAGTAAACAATAGGACAAAACCCTTGCAATTTTTCTGATAGAACAGTCATATTAAATAGTTATACTCCTTAATCATTTCCAAATTACTAACATTTTCTTAAGAGTACATATTAATATAAATATATCCTACCTAGTGTTAGAATTTTAAGCAGTGCTAACAATGAATTAAAAACTTGTAGGCAGTGTAGGTAAATGATAGTCTTCAGCGTCAACTTCCCAAAATATATATTAATATATTGCTTCTTCCCTTATTTCAGTTTGGAACCTCTAAGTGTCTTAGGTCTTTTGAGTCCTCTTGGAGTTGTCCCCTTGTCATATCTCCAACATGAAACAGGATTACATGCTTTCATTCAACAAATACTTTTGGGGCACTTTCTGCACATGTCACACTGCTAATGGTCAGAGTTCCAAACTGTAGATCAGCTATCTACTGGGCCCTAAAATGTTTTTGGGATCAGTGGCTCCTGGACTGCTAAATTTCATGGATCAATTAAAAAATTAGCAATGGATATAGAGTTACCATCTTTTAATGCCAGATCAGGACATTAAAAGCCAAACAAACAAATGTAACTTCTGTCAGGTAGGATATGTTTTGCCCCTTCCAAGTGTCTAATTTAAATTTATATTACGGCTTTTCTGTAATTGGATTAAGCTTTTTATTCCTTAATCCATCTTTATTGGAAGGCCTTTTTCTTAACTTTAACTATTTTCCTACTTCATAGATGTCAAGGGGTAGACCTATAGCAAGTAGAACAGATATCAGTTTGACAGTTGTGAGTAATCTTTTGATTTTAAGTAAGGGAAATGCACTGGAGAATTGCTTCTTTAGTAGAAAACCTTGACTAGTATATGCTATGTCATAGTGAATGCTTGATACATATCTGCTAATTGAATTAAAAAAAAGGGTATTCCCAAATCATCTCATTTGTTAATGTGAAGAAACAGCATCTAGGATGTCACTGAACTTTATAAACGTCTCTGGAATGAGTTCTACTTCTTTATGTTTCATTCCCTGGTTTGTCTCTCTGCCTGGCTTTTAAATACTGTTTTTGTAAATATTGATTTGTGAAATCAATTAAACCAATTAAAATATGCAATTAAACTTTTGCTTTACTTTTGACCAAATAGATTTTGTTTGGTAAATGCTGACCAAAAGGACAGATCCAGTTTCTAAGGTTGAAGATGATTTTTTTTTTTTTTTACTAATAATTTTACTTATATTTGTTTAGAACCTTTTCTTTTGAGGTTCTTATTATTGTTGTTTATAATTTTGTCTGGAATTAAGTAGGAGAGAGATATCCTATCTACAGTGTATGGGTAGGTCAGATTTTGAGGGTATGTGTTATCTGAACCATATCATAGAATTATGTTGCATATGACAAAAAGAGAGAGTTCACTAATTCGATTTACTGCTAACAGTCTGGCAGTTTCTACATTTACAGAATGTGACCTCTGTTCTAATTGCCCAGTGGTAGAATTTAAACATAGGTCTTAAACTTTTTTTCTGAATAAAAAATTAATTTAAAATTAGCACATATGTCATTTTCATTTTGAACCAGTTTCACAAACAAACATTTTATTGAACATCTAAAGATGACACTTTACTGACTTACTGATCGTACAAATCTTACAACATCTCTTGAAAGACTCAATAAGACAGATAAAATATCTGTTTTAAATCTTTAGGATGTGAATCAACAATTGAATATATTTATAGAGATTTAGAGATTTATAGAGTTTAATCAAGAGATGACCATTTCATTTTTTAAAACTTCTTATCAAAGAAATGCATGCTTCGTGAAGAATATTCTTAAAACATAGATTAAAAAAACAAACAAGAAAATAAAAGTCACCTATAATTCAATCACCTAGAAATTAGCCACTTAGTATTTTGGCATACATTTACCTTATATATATTAGCTTGTTATATGATTTAAAATGTGTATTACATATAGTTAATGAAATATTATGTACATTTGGGTTTGTTAACTTGCCTCTTCACTTAATAATGTAGAATCTCTTTTTTCATGTTAACTCTTCTTTTACATCATTCTTTATGGTTGCTTGGTATTCCATGACAAATTCCCTCATTTTGGAAGTTCAGATATTTCCAATCACAATTTCGTTTTAACTATAGTTAATTCAACAGGTTATGCAGGTTGGCTTTTTAGGAGAAAGGGACAAAGAAGCTGATATGAAGTTGTAGGGCAGGGCTGCCTTCCGAATTTTGGGAACCCCTGCTCTGAGATGCTCGTCTAGATGCTTGCCTAGCTGGGTGCAGGCTGGCCGAGGCCTGTTTGTTGTTAGCCCAGCTGTGAGAGCAGAGGCCTCAGTAGTGTCAGCAGGAACAGAGCAGGCTTCATCTCTGCTCTTTGTCTAGGATTTGGTGCTGGTGTGTTTTCCCCGCTGCTGCCATGTGATGGCTCATAAACTGCAGTACACACAGGATCCGTAACTCAGTTTGAAAGCTCTATTGTGAGTTGCTGCTGAGTTTTAATTTAGGGGAATTTTTTGCTAACATGTTGCTTTTGATTTCTTTCAAATGTGAATGTGCCTTCCTCTAAAGAATCCTAAGTAAGGAATGTGGTAATTTGAGGCAACTAAAAGACAAATTGAATTATCCTTCCCTTCAAGCCTCTTATAATAGAAAAATAAGTATTCAGAAATCCTTATCTACTTTGCATTATAGTTAATCACTGTGAGAGAGGTGGACAGTGAAAGAATGGGGGGAGGGTAGGAGTCAGGAAAGGTATCATGAATGAAATGATATTTGAATGAGGTGATAAAGAATGGGTAGGATTTTGAGAGTAGTAACAGATGGCAGGGAGCATAGAAAATGTGAACAATAGAAGTTACTCAGGATTTATTTGTTTATTCACTCATAAAATAATTATTGAGGGCCTATGATGTATCAAGAATTGTACTAGACTTTGGATACATAATGGTGAATTAAACATGGTTCCTGCTTTTTAGGAGTTGACAGTGTGGTTGCAAATAGATAAACAGATATAGCTGGCTCTATAATCAAGGTTTCTACAAATAATATGGGAGATCAGAGTAGGAAAACCATAGCCCAGCTTTGGCAGGATAAGAAGAATGTTTCTGTAGGGGCTGATACCTGAGCTGAGTCTTAAAGAAGTGTGTAGGTGGGGTTCTCCAGGTAGAGGAAACTGCACATGCAAAGGCAAGGAAGCAAGAAAGAAGATGTAATCTGTAGGGTTCTGCAAAGAAAAGAGTTCAGTACAAAAGAAGAGAATGCAAAGTAGGAGAGGATTGGCAATAAATAAATTATGAGGGCTGAGTTAAGATAATAAGAGATGGGGAGAAAATCAAGGGTGACTCCCAGATTTTACTTGGTTGACTGCATGGTTGGTGGTGCCATTCCCCATTATAGGAAATAAATAAGGAGGAGAAGATTTTAAGAGATTAATAATGTGTTCAGTTTGGGACATGATGAATTTGGGATACTTCTAGATATTGATATAACAAGAAGGAGTCTGGAGCTCAGAAGGGAGGTTGGGGCTGCAGATACATGAATTTGGGAACTGTTAGCAAGGAGTGGATGAAACCACTGAGTAGAGGAAGAAAGTCACTGAAAAAAATCCATGAAAGAATAGACAAAGTAAGAGACTGATAAGGAGGAGGGGGTGTTGGAAGAAAAGTAAGAGAGAATCAAGCTAGGGAGATTAGCTGAAAAGGCATCAGGAGAGAGAGAAAGGTCAGAAACATCAAGTGTTGCTGAAAGAAGGGGAGGTGTTCTGGAAGTTCCATACTTTGGAAATAAGATGGTTATTTGTCATCTTGGTGAGAGAAGTTTCAGGGGTGAAGTAAGGGATTGACTTGAATTGCTGTGGTGGAGGCATGCATTAGAGACCAGGATGGCATGGTTTTAGAATATACTTTAAAGAAGCTTGGCTGTGGAGGGAAGGGATGAAGGATGAGAGCAGTTAGAGGGGGTGTAATGTGGATGGAGAGAGATGGTGGTGTTTGTTTGCTTATATTTCCCCCAAGGATGGAAAATTAGATTTTTATAAGAATCACTGGGTGTGGGGTGGGTGTGGGTGGGGGGTGGTGTGTTTTAAAATGTGGGAAAGTGTGTGAGAGGATATAAATGACTGGAAGGAGGTATCTGAGGAGGCAGGAGAGAAGGGGATTCTGAGCAGAGATGTATAATAGTACTGAGATATTTCTTTCAAAGACCTTTGAGTAATATTCCATATACATATACTAACACATAGGCTTTATTCTAAATGGTGCTTTAACTCTGTCTTTGTGTATTTGTAGAGTGTTAGCCAAGGACCTGTTTCTAAGCCCTAACTTTTGTGTTCCCCAAATAAAAGTATAAGATCTGAGCCTCTTGGTTTTCCCTCTCACCCTGACTTTTTTCCTCTCTATAGTTTAACTTATGATCTAAAAAAATATTTTTCCTACTATAAAATGATTTACCCTTGTAAAAAGTAGAGAATAAAATATGCTGACCATTCCTCCCAAGCTATTAGTGACATGCTGTTTCTGAAAGGTGGAGATCATTGGACAGAGATCTACATCTGTAAGTCAGTTCTTTGGAAGCAGTTCATTCTTTAGAAAAAGATTCAGGACTGGAAGTCAGAATATCAGGCTCTAGTCCCAACTCCATCACTAAAGAACTCCTGTGACAGTGGACGAGTTCCTTAACTCCTTCCTGTCTGTTTCCTCAATTATAACAAGTGTATTAGTCAGGGTTCTCTAGGGAAACAGAACTGACAGGAGATATCTGTAAATGGTATGGGATTTTATAAAATTGTCTCACGGGACTGTGGGGATGCACGAGTCCAAATTCTGTAGGACGGGCTGCAAACCAGGGGCTCTGATGAAGGTCCTTGATGAGTTCCCCAGGAGATGCTGGCTGTCTTAATTAGAGATGGGAATTCCCTCTCTGAGTGCTGAAATCACTTCCCCTTTCAGGGCCTTCAACTGATTGGATGAGACATCACTCATTGCTAATGGCAGTCTCCTCAGTTGATTGTAGATATAACTAGCCATCTATGCAATTAGCTCACTGATGATTAAAGTCCATGAAATGCCCTTATATTACTATTAGCCCATGCTTATTTGACCAAACAACTGGGCACCATTACCTGGCGGAGTTGACACATTAGCTTAACCATCACAAGTAAATATTGAGTCATTTTTATCTCCTTTACTGTTGAGAGAATTTAAGTCTATAATATATGTAAATTATCAAGTGATTTGAAATGTATAGAGTTTAGTGCATATAAAAGATGACATTATTGTAGTCACACCTTACCTGGCCAGAATAGTTTAAAAGCATCAAGCATTATGATGTAGAAAGCATTTTCACATCCATCATGTTCTGTACAACTCTGAAAGAGACAGAGCTGAGAGACAAGAGGCGAATTACATAAGCTCCTGAGCAACCAAGATAGATGTAAAGCAGCTTCTCTAGGTTACCTTAGGTGGACAATTCAGGCCATTGCCCAGAGTCTATTTACTGCCACAAAATTCGCTACAGGCTGGGTTATCTGACATCTATACCCACTACAGAGTAGAAGCAGCAGACTAAGAACAAGGAGAGAAGTTGTTAAGAGCAGGTGCACTGATAGCAGGGAGAAATGTCATCCAATATGCTGACAGCAAAGGATGAGACAGACACATTGTAAAAAGGCTCCAAAGGAAACAACAATAGTAGTGATGATAAAACCTCACAATTTAAGCAGGGTCATTAGGCCTCTTTAATAGTCACTGATGGCATCATTATAGTTTTTCTTTTTTTAATTAGAGAAGTTGTAGGTTTACAGAAAAATCATACAGAAAATACAGAATTCCCATATACCTACCCCCACAGATTTCCCAATTATTAACACTTTGCATTTGTGTGGTATCTTTATTACAATTGATGAAACAATATTATAATTATACTATTAACTATAATCCATAGTTTACAGTAGGATTTACTGTATTGTATAGTCTTATGGTTTTTTTTACAATTATTTATTCAAGTAACATATATACAACCTAAAATTTCCCCTTTTAACCACATTCAAATTCAGTGCGTCATGTTTTAGCATAGTGCAATAATTGATGTATCAAATAAAGACTCTGATGATCAAGAAATGTTTAAATACATGGTATACTGGACTTAAAAATACCTAAAAGAAAATGCTACCTACATTTTATAGTTTGTGTTAGAATACAGTTTTGATAATAAAAGTGATAGCTATGGCCTTTGCAAGGGGTCTCACTCTATTATTTGTTTTTAGGAGCTCAACAGTTAGTATTTCATATATAAATTGCTGAGAGATAGAGTTATGATCTGTAGAAGATATAGAAAACTCATGGTTATAGGTGAAGGAAATATGAAGGAAGCTTTATATTATCAGTTCAAATTTTCATTTCCATAGGACTTTTTAAAAAAAATCATTTTAAGTCTGTATTGCCCTATGGGATCGTAAAAAGGTTAAAAAACAGGAATTTTCAAGAATAAAATAATTCTATCCCAGAAATGTTCTGACCATTTGGGAAACATGAACTTTAGTAGCTTTGGACTAGCAAATATTAATCTTTTTTATTCTAAAACATAATGTTCTTCTCTTTTAATAGCTAAAATTGAAACAAAAACCTGTATTAGAAATTATTAAAAATCAAATGTGAAAGGCCCATTAGATTTATTTTACCAGTTAAAAGAAATGAGTATTTTAATTATCCTTTGAGAATTGTCAGTGATCAAAATCTGGCTTCTGTAAAATGAAAGTAAAAAGTGCCCATGATTGAATTGTGGTAGTTCTGTTGACATTCAGGAAGGATAAGCCTTGAGACCTTCTAAGATCCAAAATTCCCAAGTTGGGAAATGTTTTTGTCTTTTGTAAACAAGAGTCTGAAACCTGGACAATAGCTTAAAATTAAACTAGTGACCTGGAGTTGTTGACTCTATAGAAATGTGTTCAGGAGTGATAATCTTTGTTAAGAAGGAGAGTATTTTTTTAATTGATCAAAGACTTAAATCTCTATTATGATTTTATTAAACAACAGTTGGCTTGGTGAATGTTTAACTACTGTCTTTCACACTAAAGATTACTTGGTAAACAGTTGATAAGCTTGAGACAAAGTCATTATCTCAGAAGCAATATACTTTGGTGATTGATTTATCTGCTGGTGGTGACAGGTTGTCAGGTGTTTGACAGGGATTGGAAATTTTGGTTTGTCTTTCAAACTACTGTTACTGATTAAAAACTACTTGCATTCTTCTATGCTATGAGTGAAAATTTTCTTCAACAGTGTATTAGGATTCTCCAGAAAAACAGAATCGGCAGGAGATATAATATTTACATATGCAAATATTAAGAGATTTATTAAAGGAATTGGCTCATGTGACCAAGGGGATTGGCAAGTCTGAATTTCATAGGGCATGCTGCAAGTTAGAACTCAAGGAAGGTGACATTGAATTCCTCAGGAGAAGCTGTGGAACTGAGAACTCCAGTGAAGGTGATGGTGAATTCCCTAGGAGAAACTGTCTGTCTGGAGCAGAGATAGAAATTCTGACTGTTGAAATCCTCGGTTCTCCCTTTAAGGCTTCCAACCGATTGGATGAGGAAATTCCTCTCATTGCTGAAGGCAGTTTCCTTTTTTGATTGTAGATGTAATCAGCCATAGATGCAATGAACTAATGATTTTAATCCATTTATGAAATACCCTCACAGTAATAATCAGGCCAGTGCTTGCTTGATCAAACAATTGGAAACCAAAACCTGGCCAAGTTGACATATGAAATTACCATCACAAACAGTTATGTTAAGAAAAGCCTTTTAAAGAGTTGAACTCGAGGTGAAGATGGGGTGAATGTATAAAGAAAAGTTTCAATTGAGAGAAATAAGTTGGAGAATTTGGCTGATTCTTAAGAAATGTCTTATGAATATAGTTTGATGTCATAAAATGGAGAGTAACAAATATTGTAACTTGACTATCATAGGTCTCTCCTTTGTACTTGGTTTTACTTCTGAATTTCATTTTTCTGCATGTAACTTTTTTCCATTTAAATTTATGCTCCAAGATAGTTGTTGACAATAATATCACAGTACATTTTTTCTCACACATTACAATTTTTAGAGACTTTTCAAAACCAAGCACTGTCTTATTTATGAATACATGATGCAAATATATTGGAGGGAGGCAGGTATATGATCCCTGTTTTACAAATGACAGAACAGGTAAAAGAGGTTCAATAACTTGTTTTAGGTCCTATAGCTAGTATCAGGAATAAACATTTTCTTGCTTTTAGTCCATTGGCTTTTTTTTTTTTTT
>JAQZBX010057339.1:0-17987 GCA_029593785.1 Cabassous unicinctus
GCCAAAGGGGTGCTGATGCAAAGCACCAGAAATCTGTTGGCTTTTATAAAGGGTATTTATTTGGGGTAGGAGCTTACAGTTACCAGGCCATAAAGCCTAAGTTACTTCCCTCACCAAAGTCTGTTGCCACGTGTTGGAGCAAGATGGCTGCCGACATCTGCCAGGGTTCAGGCTTCCTGGGTTCCTCTCTTCCCGGGGCTTGTTTCTCTTCAGGCTCAGCTGCGCTGTTCTCTCCACAAGGTCAGCTGTAGACTCTCAGGCGAACGGCTCTGTCTCTCTCCCCGGGGTTCAATTCTCTCCGGCTCAGCTGCTCTGCTCCTCTGTATACTTATTTCCTGGCCTCCAGCTCAAAACTCCAACTCCTCTGCTCTGCATGTAGTTTTCTCTGTGAGTCCCTGCCTACCAAGGGGCAGGGACTCAACGTCCTACTGATATGGCCCAATCAAAGCCTTAATCATTATTTAATTAAGTGAAAGTGAAACTTCTGAATCCAATACAATCTAATATGCCCAGACCAGTTCACAAACATAATCTAATATCTATTTTGGGAATTCATAAACGATATGAAATGGCTACAGTGTGGGTGGTTATTTAACCTGTGCCTCATGTGTGGGCCTGGGCCCTGGAAAATGGGTCCCTGACACCTCCTCTCACCTTGAGGGCCTTGTGCCTGGGTCTGTTGCATCCAGGCCTGCATGGTGACTGCATGTGCCAGGCCTGGCATAAGACACAGGGCACGATGATTCACCTCTTCAACGTACAGGCTTAAGAACGTCACAGCTCCATCGGTTTTCCTCAGAGAGAAATGAGTTAGGTATATAGAGGATGAGATTTTTTTTTAAATTAATTTTTATTTGAAAATACTCTATACCCACCAAGCAAAAATAGGATGAGATTTTTTTCATCTTCAGAGGTACCAAGAGAAAAGGAAAACCATTTAAAAAACAACACATTCTGTAGTTGCTGCTGTTTTCCAGTAGGAACTGTCCACAGACTCAGGGTTCAAATCTTTAGTTTTTTCCTCCTGAAAGGAAAACCCTCCTGGACTCACACTGACAGACAGCAGGAATTCTGAGAGCTCCTTGAGATCATCCATGAATTCTGGGAGAGAGATGAGAGATTCCACTGTCCTTGCTTTTCTCTGCCACACTGTGGCACTGTTCTGAGAGCCGGGCGACTCCTCGGTGGTGCCTCTGGTCTGTGAATCTTCCAGAAAGAGAACCCCAAAATGTCAGGCTGGACCACGGTTGCCTCCCGCGCAGGTTCCTGCAGACGCAGTACTTTGTACCAGCTGCACTGGATGCCCCAGCACTGGTTGCCTTTGGTGCTGGGTCAGGGCTGGCCTCCTCTCTTGTGGGAGTGGAATTCTGTCTCCTTCCTCCCCAGGAAGGCACACCCCAGGGCCAGCTTCCCGTGAAACCAAAAGACTCTTTCTGGGCTAGCAGGGCTACCCACCTTTCTTCCAAAGGGTGGTGGTTTGGTTAGGGATGCATTAGGCTGCAAAGAACAGAAAAAAAACAATGGACTGTGGCTTAAACAAATGAAGTTTCCTTTCTTACATAAATCACATGGTGGTGGCTGCCACAATGGCTCAGCTGGCCAAGAAAGCTCTTGGCTGTCTGCCCAGTTCTCCCTCCTTAGCACGTCAGCTTTTGGCCTCAGGCTTGTTGCCTCTGGGTTGCAAGATGACTGCCACAGCTCCATACTTCACATTTCTGTTCAAGGCAGGAAAGGGGCCAGCCATTTTTTACCCCTTTTATCAGGAAGCAAAGGTTTTCCTATGAAGCCCTTCACAGACTTCTGCAGATAGCCCCTTAATCAGAACGTTTCCACATGCCTGTCCCGACCCACAGGGGAGCCCAGAAACTGAGGATTTAGCTTTTCTGACCTCGACAGAAGGTGGCAAAGGAGAAGTAGTTGTTAGACAGTGAATGGCGTCTACAGATGATTTTCTCTTAATGGATTCTGTACCCCCAACCCCTCCAGGAAGAAGGAACTGCCACCCCTCAAAAATGCTGCCTTTCTGAGAACCACCAAGGAGGGGAGAAAAGAGGAGTTTCAGCCCTCACAGATGGGAGGTGCAGCATTCGTCCCAGCGGGGGAATTAGACTCCACAGTCCTCCCTTTCCCCCGCACACACTTGTGGGGAAGGGAAGCGGGAAAGGCAGCCATTTCAACGCATCAGCCCCACCTCCTACGCCTGGGGAGGAAGCGGGAACAGATGGCCGGAGAAGGCATTGATGGGTCTCTGGGAAGTGAGGGCTTGGAGGGGTTAGAGAGGTAGAGATACTGCTCTGCAAAAGTGGGCGAGGGATGTGAATATTCTCACTGTCCTGATTTTGTGATAACCAGGGGAGGCTAAACATTTACTATAGTAGAAACCATGCATGTGTCCTCAAACCTAGTTTTTCTTCTTGGGTCTGGTTTTTGGAATACTGGTGATAAACTAAGCCTGATTTATTATATGACCATACTGTATGGGAAAAGACTGTAACACTGGGTATCTTTGGTCAACCTTAGAGATATAGCAGGGGGACGGATGTGGCTCGGGTGGTTGGGCATCCGTCTCCCATATGGAGGGACCTGGGTTCGATCCCCAAGTCCTCCTGGTAAAAATTAAAAAAAGAAAAATATAGAAGGCGCGTGGCCATCAGGCCCCGTGCATGGGTGTGCCGCCAGGCCCTGTGAGCCACGCAGCAAGATGATGACGTCACAGGAGAGTGACACAAGGGAGAGCCAAGACGAGACGCACCGAAAAACCAGGAACTAAGGTGGTGCAGGTGGTAGGACGCCTCTCTCCCACATCGGAGGTTCCGAGGATCGAATCCCAGTGAAGACAGGAGGAGAAGGATGAGAAGAGAGGGCAGGAAACGGCCACAGAGAGTTGCCCAGCGAATGGACACAGAAACAGCAAAAACGGGGGGTGGGTAAAAATGGATAAAAGTAAATAAATAAATAAATCCTTTAAAAAATGTATAGGGGAGGAAGATATGGACTATAGTTAGTAGTAACACTTTGACGATGCTCTTTCATGATTTGTTAACAACTGTTTCACGACAATGCAGGGTATTTGTGGGGGGCGGGGGGTGATGTGAGGGAGCCCTATATGATGTTATGCATGTTTGTTTTGTAAGATCACGATGTTTACTGAACACTTATAGTTTAAGTATGTTCATGTATGAATGACATACTTCAATAAATTGTTTAAAAAAAAAAGTGGGTGAGGGAATTGAGTGGGGGGCGAGGGCCACCAGAGGGCAAAGGGGGAGGCAGTGGGGTGGTTAGAGAGCTGAGTGTGGGGCTCAGAGCAAGATGGCAGACAAGGCCCCAAGATGAGCGCAGTGGAAGCAGGAGCCAAGGCCGGAAGTGACAGGGGAAGGCAGGTGCCCCGGCTCCCGTCCCCACTCCCATCCCGCGAAGTCCTGGCAGCGTCAGCAGGGACTTGAGGCCCCTCTGCAGGGGGCTGTGATCTGAGCTGACTGGCTTGGATCTCCAAGGGCAGGGGACCCTGCTGACATTCAGTTTACTGACACACATTGAAACAGGGAGGATGACGGTGTCCTCAGAGGACCCATGGCCCTGTCCCCCTGGATGCCAGTGGCAGCACGAGGCGTGGGTGGCACAGAGGAGACCCTGAGATGGGCTGACCTGTCTGCTTATCAGGGACAGTCAGAGCAGGTGGCCTGCGCCCAAGTCCACAGCCAGCCTCACACTTCCCCCACCCCAAATGGCAAAGTGGAGGGGGCTTGTTTTCCAGCACTTCTTCCCCCTTCTAGGTGCCCTCAGCTGACTCTGGGGGCCTGGACTCCTACCTGCCTGCCCCGAGGGCTCAGGCCTCTGGCTCTCCACCGCCTAGCCCCGTGCCTGCCACACACTGGGGCCTCCACGAACATCAATACAGAGCCCCGAGTTCCACATCTTCCTCAGCCCTCCTTATGTCAGGGCTTTCCAGGCTGTGCTCCATGCCTCGGGGTCCGGTGCCCTCTTTCGTGTTGAGAGTTAGAGACCCTGGGACATAATGCACTGTTCTCCTGGTCTGCACCTTACCCTCCAGAGTCTGGGTCCAGGGAGTGGCTGGGGAGATGTCACGGTCGAGAAATTCTGGTACAAGACGTGCCTGCCCAACAGCCTCAGCCCCTCCCCAAATCCCACCTCCCTGGAAGGAGCAGGGGGGGCGGCGCTGGCACAGCCCCCTGGGGGCCTCAGTCAGGGCCCTTCCTCGGCACCTGCCTCCCCCACACCCACCCGTCCCTGGCTGCGTCCTTAGGCCCCAGCGCGAAAATGGACATTGGGCTGGCACAACAGAGCCTGAGAGTGGGGACAGAGGCTGGACCGCTTCTGTTGGGGCAGATGGGGCCCCTCTCGCCCCTCCCAGCCCAGGCAACCCGAGCCCAGCATTGTGTCCATCCTGTGACAGCTGGCGAGGCTGTGGTCAGGCAGCTGCTGGGGCTGGGCCAGGCCTGGCCGGGGTGGGAGTGGGAGCCGTGTGACACGAGAGCCAGGGCGGCATCTGTCTCCCCAGACCTCAGGAGCTGCCGCCCACCCGCCACCGCGGAGAGCTGAGCGCCATGCAGGGGGGCCAGGGGCCACCGCTCCTCCTGCTGCTGGCGGCCTGCCTGGGTGTGGACACTGGGACCGGGGGTCTGGGGGAGCAGGGCCCAAGGCCTCAGTGGCTGAGTGGAGGGCTCCTAGGCCTGCCCCCAGCCCCGGCTCTTCACTCCTCCACTTTCCGCCCTCCCGAGGCCTCCATGCCCCGCGCCTGGGCTCATGCTGCCCCTTGCAGGAGCCCAGGGCCGGAACCAGGAGGAGCGGCTGCTCGCAGACCTGATGCACAGCTACGACCCGCACCTGCGGCCGGCCGAGCGCGACGCGGACGTGGTCAACGTCAGCCTGAAGCTCACCCTCACCAACCTCATCTCCCTGGTGAGCGCAGGCCTGTGCCAGGCCGGGGAGGCCCCGCAGAGGAGAGGCCGTGGTGCCAGGGAGCTCCCACCAGGGCTGTGCAGAGGCTGGGGCCTGGGCAGCCCCCACAGCGGCCTGGGGAGATGGGCATCTGGGGGCGGGCAAGTGGCGGGGGTTCAGCTCTGCATTGTGCACCCCCCAGAATGAGCGAGAGGAGGCCCTCACCACCAACGTCTGGATAGAGATGGTAAGAGGCCACCAGCCCCCCTCCCCTCTTTCGGGACCCCGGCCTCAGCACAGCTGGCTGGCCCCCTCCCCGGCCCCACTGTCCCCCCTAGGCTGGACCCCCATTCCTGGGGGGGGTGGCAGTGGAGAGCAGGGGCCTGGAAACCCCTCCCTTCCCCTGCAGCAGTGGTGTGACTATCGCCTGCGCTGGGACCCCCAAGACTATGAAGGCCTGTGGGTGCTGAGGGTGCCGTCCACCATGGTGTGGCGGCCGGATATCGTCCTGGAGAACAAGTGCGGAGGGCGCGCATGCGGGGGTGGGGGACAAAGGATACAAAGGCAGGGCCCCTGCAGAACCCTGGGGCTCCGGGAAATGCGCCCTGCAGGCGCTGGGGGTAGGGCTGGGTGTAACCTCTGACCCAGGGCCAGCAGGCCTGATTCAGGGGCCTTGTGGGGGCGTGGCAGGCTGGGGGGGAGCGGGAGGAGGGCTGCTTTGGGGCTGCAGGGGGTATGAGCCCCCAGCCCCGTGGCCCGGCCTGTGCGCACAGTGTGGACGGCGTGTTTGAGGTGGCCCTCTACTGCAACGTGCTCGTGTCCCCTGACGGCTGTGTCTACTGGCTGCCTCCTGCCATTTTCCGCTCCTCCTGCCCCATCTCTGTCACCTACTTCCCCTTCGACTGGCAGAACTGCTCCCTGGTCTTCCAGTGAGGCCTTTTACGGGGGTAGGGGGGTGGGGGGCAGGGCCGGACTGGGGTGTGCATGCAGGGGTGGGCATCTGGGGTTGCTGGAAGAGGGTCCCAGCCAGTGGGGAAGAGGGAGCCTGCTGCTCCGTCTCTCCAGGGCCCCTGTGCCCACCCCAGGCAGATGCCTGAAAATGCCCAGTGCCCTCACTCCTCCTCCTTCACTGCCTCAGTTTCCCTGCCTGTGCCCCAAGGGGCGAGATTAATGCTTGAGTGGATGGCTGATAAGGCGTACACAGGCACACAACCTGCATGAGGTTTCCCCACATTTTAGAGGCGCAGTCTTTCTACAAAGGAAACCTTGCAGGGGGACCTTCTCAAGAAGCAGACCAGAGCGCTACTCGTTCTACTGATGGCCCCTCCTGCCCGGGAGGCAAGGAGAGCCGATGGTGCTGCTGGGCAAACACGGAGGGTGTCCCCAAAGAGCCTAAGTCCCTTCCCCATCTCCCTGCCAGGGTGTGTGGAGAGCTTGGAAGCGTAAGGGCTGCGCTTTTTGAGGCAAACTGCCACAGTGGCCTGTAGCTGACCCTCTACACGACCTCTGGGGGTGGAGGGGTCTACACACACTGGAATTCATCCTCTTCCCCTCCGGCTCCAGGTCCCAAACCTACAGCACCAACGAGATCGATTTGCAGCTGAGCCAGGAGGACGGCCAGACCATCGAGTGGATTTTCATCGACCCGGAGGCCTTCACAGGTATCCCCGGCCCAGGGTCCCTCCTGGACAGCTGCAGGGGCGGAGCCCAACACTGGCAAGGGTGCGCCCCCTCCCATGCAATTCAGGATGAAAACCAAGTAAGCCACTGAATATGTTTTTAAAGGACCAGCAAAGCTCTGGCTTTCCCCTTGACACTACTTCAGTGGAGGGAGGGCTGTCAGATATCCAGCCTCCCACGCCATTTCTCTCCCCCAACGGGCCCAGCTCTGCGGGCGCTCCCGGGTCACAGGCGCCCCTGCCATGGCCCCATGGCCCCATGCCCCGTGCCGCCCCTGCCCGCCCGCAGAGAATGGGGAGTGGGCCATCCGGCACCGGCCGGCCAAGATGCTGCTGGACGCCGCGGCGCCGGCCGAGGAGGCTGGCCACCAGAAGGTGGTGTTCTACCTGCTCATCCAGCGCAAGCCCCTCTTCTACGTCATCAACATCATCGCCCCCTGCGTCCTCATCTCCTCGGTCGCCATCCTCATCTACTTCCTACCCGCCAAGGGTATCGGGGCCCGTGGGAGGGGAGCCAAGTCTGTCCAGCGGCACGGGGACAACCTGGTGGTTTGGAGGCCGGGTCCTGGCCAGGCAGCACCAAGGGCAGTGGGCTCCTTGTGGGGCCAGGGGCTCCTCTGTGGTGGGGGTTGGTGCCCCCAGCAGGGAGGGTGAGGCCTGCTCTGAGGGGCCTCTTGTCACGGGCAGCGGGCGGCCAGAAGTGTACGGTTGCCATCAACGTGCTCCTGGCCCAGACTGTCTTCCTCTTCCTCGTGGCCAAGAAGGTGCCGGAGACCTCGCAGGCGGTGCCACTCATCAGCAAGTACGGCCGAGAGGCTCACTGGGCTCACGGCACCTGCCCCCCTTTGCTCGTCCCCTACCCGGGGGGCCAGGGGAGCAGCTGCCAAGGGCTGGGGTGGCATCTAGGTATGGGGGTGCCTGGGTGCCAGCCCAGCCTCCCGCCCACCCCCACCCTGCAGGTACCTGACCTTCCTCCTGGTGGTGACCATCCTCATCGTCGTGAATGCCGTGGTCGTGCTCAACGTGTCCCTGCGGTCCCCGCACACGCACTCCATGGCCCGTGGGGTCCGCCAGGCAAGGCCCCTAGGCCGCTCCCATGGGTCTCCTGCCGTGCCCGTCGCTGTTTACCTGTCACATTCAGCAGCAAACCAGCCCCACATGTCTCTTGATGCATTTGCCAAAGTGGATTAGAAATATTAAGTACTTACAGGTGCCAAGCACAGTGCTAAGCACTCTGCATCCATGAGCTTATTTAACCCTCATAAAACCCTACCGGAGGGTATTATTATCATCCCCACTTTACAGATGAGGAAATTGAGGCACAAAGAGATTAAGTAGTCTCATGACTAGAAAGTGGAGCCACGATGCTGCCCTGGCAGTCCAGCTCCAGAGTCTGTGTGATCTGCAGCCAACTTGCAGTAGTCAGCTGGGACCCTTGTTACAAATACAGGTTCCCAGGCCCACCACCGACAGCCTGAGCAGAAACAGCAGGACTGGGGCCCAGGAATCTGTACTTGTAACAAGCATCCTAGTGATTGTGATGTGCACAAAAGTGTAGGGGCCCAGGCTCGGTGCCTGGCACAGAGCGCTTGGCTGTGCCCAGGTCCAAGCCTCTGCTCCTAACCTGCTGCCTCTAGGGGCCTAGCTTTCCAGAAGCCCAGCCTGGCTGCCCAAACACCAGGTCTCCCCCACCTCCAGGTGTTCCTGCGGCTCCTGCCCCAGCTGCTGCGGATGCACGTCCGCCCGCTGGCCCCAGAGGCTGTGCGGGACGCCCGGCCCCAGCCACAGAATGGCTCCTCAGGGTGGATGATCACAGCTGGGGAGGAGGCAGCCCTCCGCCTGCCTCGCAGTGAACTCCTCTTCCGGCAGCGGCAGCGGAATGGGCTGGTGAGGGCAGCGCTGGAGAAGCTAGGTGAGGTGCAGGGGGTGTGAGAGACACCCCTCTCCAGTGACTCCAGAAAGGGGTGGGGGGTGGGTGTGTTGGGATCTGTGGGTCAAAGCACAAGGCACGGCAGATGGGTGCTGGGCAAGTGCCCAGTGAGGGAGAGAGGGGCTGGGGCTCCCAGAGAGGCCCTCTGAGTGTTCTACTCCCCAAAGTTACCCTCTCTCATCAGAGAAAGGCCCAGAGCCAGGGCTGAGCCAGGAGCTCTACGGCAGCCTGAAGCAGGCTGCCCCTGCCATCCAGGCCTGTGTGGAAGCCTGCAACCTCATTGCCCGCGCCCGGCACCAGCAGAGCCACTTTGACAGTGTAAGCTGGGAGGGGGCGGGGTTCGGGTGAGGACCTACAGATGAGGGGCTTGGACCTGGAATGGGGGTAGGATGAGTCGGGGGAGGGGGGGCAAGCAGAGCAGTGGGGTGGAAAAAGTGGAATGGGGAGCTGGGCTGAGACGTGAGGGCCAGGGGGCAATGGAAGAAGCCAGTTGGGGCCTAGGCATAGGTGAGAAGGCCCCAAGGAAACGGAGCATGGGGGCATGGAAGCTGAGCACGGTATGGGGCTACAGGGCAGGCTTGGTGCCTCTGCCTTAGGGGAACGAGGAGTGGTTCCTGGTGGGCCGCGTGCTGGACCGCGTCTGCTTCCTGGCCATGCTCTCGCTCTTTGTCTGTGGCACTGCTGGCATCTTCCTCATCGCCCACTACAACCAGGTGCCTGCCCTGCCATTCCCTGGAGACCTCCGCCCCTACCTGCCCGACTGAGCCACTCAACCTCTGCCGGCACGTGGACACAGCCACACTGAGTCTTACCAGCTGTGTTCTGCTATGGATAGCCCTAATATGGTCTTTAGGAGGTGCCCTTCAAGACCATGAGAGCCAGATGGCCCAAGGAGAGGAAATAAAGAGACAGAGCTGGAGTCCTGGAGTGGTTGGGGACGGGCTGCGGGCAGGGTGTGCCGTCAGGGTCACGTGGCACTGACTAGCTCATCCCGGCACCACCAACTCCCCCATTCGGTGCCCTCCCCTCATTTCAGCAGTCTTACCAACTCCCAGCCAATCTAAAAGCCCTAAGTTCTTCTGTACGATGTCCCCAACTTGACAAGGTCCTCTCCCTCTGGACCTGGCTTCCCTTTTATGGCTCCCTGCAGGCTCCTGAAGGAGGAACGTCAAGAGCTGTGAAGAGTAGCAGCCAAAACTCTTGAAAGAAGGGCATTCCCTGCCTTGCCTTTTGGGGGCTGTAAGCACCCCATCCTCACCTGGATCCATGACCTTTCCATTCATAGGCATTTTGCCTTGACTGCACAGGATTTCTTGACTTCTATTACCTTTGTTTTTTTTTTTGTTAAGATGAGAGCTCCTCACAGCATCATGGACCAGCAAGTCACTATCCCTCATGTTTCAGATGGGCAAATCAGGGCCCAGAGTAGAGGGACCTCCCAGCACCCTGGTGGTTAAACAAGGTTTGAAGTCCAGAATTCCTGACTCTGACCCAATCTCCCACAATCTTCTGAAGGAAGATTTTATGGCTTAGAAGACAGGACCCTTCTTCTCTCTCTTCTCAAAGACCAGGGTATTTGCACCCTGGTACAACCACCAAAGGATGGTTAAGACAAACGGCCTGGCAGGTAGGCCTGAAGTTAACAGAGAGCAGCTGGGGACTCTGACCAGCCCTCTTTGGCCCATTCATCAGGAAATAATGACAACCAGCTGAAGTTTTCTTGAGGGAGAGGCCAGGCCCTCCTGTGAAAGTAGAGCTGGGGCCTGAGTGGTAGCTGGTAACCAGGAGGTAAACTTGGGCAAGTCACCCTCCGAGTCCTTGTTTCCTTGTCCGTAAACAGGGGTACAAATAATCAGTTCCTATCTACCTTCACCACAGGATCAAAGATTCTGCTGAAGGTGATCAAAAAGTGTGAAAGTGTCACTATTGGAGAAAAGCGCCCCTCACTGGGAAGTGGAGAGTGATGATTGCAGGCAGGAAATTTACTGAGAAGCTCTCCCAATGGAGGGGGTCTGAAGAATAGACTTCAGCCCACCCCAAGGTGGATATGACTTTATACAGTACATTAATAGGCAGAGAAACCGAGTACAGCCTGGGGCCAAATGGCTAGGGGGTGGTGGGCTAGGAGGTAGGGTATTCTTGGAATGCGGAAGGGGTGAAGTCCCTTATCTGCTCCACTGCTATATGGCTCCTCTGTTCATTCTTGGAAGGGGATGTGTTGCCTCCTAGTCCGTAGGCTATGGCTTGCTCAATTGGTCAGGTAGGCTGTGGCCGGAGGCTGCCCTTCTTCAATTTATGTCAGGGGGTGGGGGGGTAACTGAGTCACAGTCTTATGACCTGTTAATCATTGCAAACCTTGTAAAGGGGAACCTCTTACAGTCACATAAAGGCCTGGCAATGAAAGGCTGTGGAAGGGAGAAAAGAAGAGAGGACTTTGGAAATGACCACTGACACCCCCCTTAGCATGGGGTTTCTAGCTTTGGGGCTCAATCACCAGCAAGTTCTTTTATTATTATTATTTTTTTACTTTATAAACAATTTATTTTTTTGGTCTTTTTTATAACAATTTATTTTTGAAGTATTCATACACGAACATACATATACAATAAGTGTATAGCAAAAACTGTGAACTTACAAAACAAACATGAGTAACATTATACAGGGCTTCCATATATCACCCCACCACAAATACCTTGCCTTGCTGTGAAACATTTGTAACAAACTATGAAAGAGCATCGTCAAAGTATTACTACTAACTATAGTTCGATCTTACATTTGGTGTATTTTAACCCCAATCTACCCTATTTTTTAAAAAAATTCATAAACCAAATAATTTATCTAAAATATACCACCTATGGCATTTGGTATAATCACTTTAATCAATATAAGAACATTTTCATAACTCAAACAAATCAAACCACTGTCATACCCGTATGTTAACGCTACTAATTACAAATCCTATTCTGGCAAGTTCATTTCACTTACTCCAGTATGTGTGTGCGCGCCCACGCGAGTGTCTGGAGCAGAGACCCGGGTTACGCTGCAGAGTATGAGGCGGTCTGATGACAGTGGGGCCATCTCTGGTTCCTGGAGGACTCAGCTTTATCACCTAGAGTAAATCTCTTACACTGTCTCTAAGCTTCAGGTCAGAGATAAGCTCAGGAGCTCCTGGCACACAGTATGTGCTCAAAGAATAACAGTAGCTACCATTTATTGAGGGTTACTTGTGCCAGGCAGTGTCCAGAGCCTAAATCATCCACACAGCAACCTCAAGAGGTAGTAGGTACTGCAGTATGGCCACTTACCAAAGGGGAAAGAGCCTCACAGAAGCTAAGAGAGAAGGCAGGTGCGTGCAGCCCGCACTGGGGATGCAGTCTGGACTTGGTCCGAGTCGTGAGTCCGGCTAGGCGGTACCTCCGGGCCCACGGGCGAGGAGCGTCTCCTACGCGGCGCATGGCGGGCATGCAGACACGCGCACTACTCCGAGGCCCGCAGCCGGGGCCACGCTGCGTCTGAGCGCCGCCGCGTCCCGGGACCCCCGCCCCCCGCCGGGGCTGCGCGCAGACGTTCCGCTGCTCCCGGCGCAACCGGAAGTGGCCGGGCCCAAGGCGGAGGGACCGGGCGGAGCGGAAGTTACTCCTTGAGGCAGTGGCGGCGGTGAGAGGATGAACAACAAGTTCGACGCGTGAGTGGCGCTTGGCTGCCCCCGAACACCTTCCCCAACAGTTCCCGGTCGCCCGCCGGGGCTTTCGGCCGCGCCAACTCGGCCGCGCCGGGCTCCCTTTCGGGCCTGGGCTGTGGCCCGGGCGGGCCCAGGCGGCTGGCGGGAAAGCGAGGGCTGGGGGTCTTCGGGTGCAGGGGTCTCGGAGACTCCAGGGTCGCCCGTACCGAGGGCGAAGCGCGGGGGCCGGGGAGGGGTGGCCGTACCTCCCGGGAGGAGGAGATTATCGGGCGCCGAGCCCGGGTGGGTGCGGGTTGCGAGCGGCGTGGAAGGTTGGACACCTGGCAGTTTGGCTGTTTTTGCAGCCTCGACGCCCTGCCTCCGGAGCCAGCTTTCCTCACATACTGGCCCTTGAGCCTCAGTTTTTTCATCTGCAAAGTGGGGACGGTAACAGAGCCCGTCTTGTAGGGTTGTGAAGATGGAATGAGGTCATGTGGCTGGAGCGTTCAGCACAGTGGCTGCTCGATTACAGATTTCTCGTCATCTTCCCGAGACTCCTTCCTACTTCCTCTCTCCTCCCTCTCCTTTTCTCTTCTTCCAACACTCGCCAAGAGCTGGTCAGTTTCTTGCCCAACTGGTATGCCAAGGCTATTGCCTTCTGCACTTCTTTAGGTCTCCTATCTAGTTCTTGTTAAAGATCAAACAATTCGGAGGTGCAGAGAGGAAATGCAAAAGTATGTTTGCATATTTCTTGCCAACGATTGTATCTTGAGGTAGATCATATTTCTTCTGTTCTGATGGTAAATCTGTCTCATCGGAAGGTAAGGATTTTCAGACCCATACCCACCATTTACCTAGCTATTTGACAGCCGGAAAGTTACTCAGTCTCCCAGCCATTGTTGTCCCGACTCCTAGTGGTTAGTGCTCTGTTGCCTCATTGGGGTATATAGTAAGGATCAAATCACTTTCAGCAATGCTTGAATTGCTAAATAGGTATACATGTAAAGTAGAATTAGGATTTATTTAGGTTGTGAATCTCTGCTGCTGATGCGATGTTGAGGTTGCTTCCAGTACAGTGAGTACAGGTTCACGGGTATTGGCTTTCCAATGCTCTATATAGCTCCTCCAGAATGTTTCCTGGTTGCTGAGTGGTCTCAGCTACTTGAGAAAATCTTTGGCAGACTATTTCTCCAGCCTGCTGCTTAGCTGAACCCATTCCTGTATGTTCCTTCACCCCATTCCCCAAATCATAAGCCCTGCATCACCTTTCTCCACATCTAAGTCGTAACTCAGTGGAGCTTTCTGCAATCCCATGCCCCTTTCTCCACTGAATAGAACAAGTCAGAATTTCATTTTAAGAAGGCAGTTTATGGGTCATCTGGCTCAATCCTACCCAAATTATTTGGGAGTCTGCAGTAAGCTAATTTAAGAATAGTACTAAAGGCTTCCAAAGGGGTCTTGCTAGGTACTTTTCATTCCTAGTAACCCCTGCAAAGGGTATGTTGTTACATCCTTTTATAGATAAGGAAAATGAGGTTCTCTGAGGGTAAGTAATTTGCCCCAAACAACAGGAAGGGCCATATGGTGTGACTCAAACCCAGGTTTGTTGCTTAACTATGGTTCAGACACCTCTGTTAACAAGAAATTAACCTAAGCTTTTAAATTAGTTCTAATTATTAACTGTTTCTTATACTGAGCCAGGATTTTTTAGCATCTGTCTTCTATGCACAAAAAAACCTCAAGCTTTCTTTCATTTGAAATGAGCAATTGAGAACAGCATTTGTGCCTCTAGTTTTTTGTTTTGTTTTCATGCAAAAATTCTGCAATTTTTAGACCATTCTTACATATTTTGGAGTCTTCACTCTTCACCGCATCACTCCTAAGGATGTGTTCCAATTTGCCAGAATCCTTCTAAAGAATCCACTGCCTGGAGTTGAGTACAGTAGTACGGTCCAGTGTGTGCAGATGAGAGGAGCACTGCCACCTCCTTTAGTGTGTGGACTTGAAGCTTCTATGAGTGTAACCAAAATTGTAAAAAAGAAAATTGTAATTTTTTTTTTTTTGCTAGACCCTCAGTTGTTATTGCACATTGCCATTGCTCCTATTAATGTGAAAAATTCTATGATGCTTTCACAAGTACTACAATCCCCGCTGGGACAGATTTGGTTTCTGGATCTAGGTGCCATAGTTGATTTTTTTTTTTTTTTTTGAGGTAGCGGGGGCCAGGGATTGAACCCGGGACCTCACATATGAGAAGCTGACACTCAACCACTGAGCCACATTGGCTTCCTTGGGTTTTTTCATCTGGTTTGCTTGTTTTCTTTTTTTTGTTGTTTGTTTGTTTGGTGCCAGGAACCGAACCCAGGATCTCCCATGTGGGAGGTGGGCGCTCAACCACTTGAACCACATCTGCTCCCCCATACTTGATTTTGTTCCTGTTCTATATCATTTTATTAGCTTTTGGCCCATTCTTAACTACTGTCTGAACCACTTATTTAGCATTGATCTTATACTGCCATGTATTGCTTTGATTTTTGGCTGAGGATTTTTTAAAAGGCGGTACCAGGGATTGAACCTGGGACCTCATACATGGGAAACAGGTGCTCAACCACTGAGCTACACCCACTCCTATTTGCTTTGATTTTTTTGAAATCCATTCATTTATTTTATATCACCGTCTGATGGTGGAGATGTAAAGATGACTTAATTAGACCAAGTTCCCACCCTCAAGAAATCGGTCTAATCATAAAATGTGAGGAAATATCTGGGCAGAAGATTGGGTGAGCTAGCGAGGTGCTGCTTAGTCTGGACAGCCCCAGAGATACTAATTGCCCGCTTGTGTCTTGGAGCCCTGATTTTTCAGTCAGGATTGTAACTTGGCTCAAGGTCCAGCTTCAAGCTGGGAAGAGTAGCCTGTGGAAGGTAGGATGCAAATGACTTGCCTTAAGAGTAGGTTCAGGGAAGCGGCTGTGGCTCAATTGGTTGGGCTCCCGTTTACCATATGGGAGACTCTGGGTTCGATTCCCGGGGCCTCCTGGAGAAGGCAAGCCAACCCGTGCGGCATGGTGAGCTGACGCAGCAAGATGACACAACAAAAGGGAGACAAGCAGACACAGAAAAATGCAAAGCAAAATGGGCACAGCAAGCACAAGCAGCAAGGGGGGGATAAATAAATAAATCTTAAAAAAAAAAAAAGAGTAGGTTCAGGGGTGGGAATGGGCAGATGGGGAGGTGGTTAGCTCTATTCTTAAGAAATAAAAGCACCAGGTGAAGGTCCATTAGGGTTGCCATTTACCATCTCAGAAAGCAGTCAGGAAGTATGGTCCAGGGATCACTGTGGTATTGTTTTTTCTCTGGTAATATTTTCTGTTATTCCTTCTTTGTTTCCTAGTAGTGATTAGCAGCAAAACCACTAAAGAGAGGAATTTATATGCTTTAGTTTGGGGCTAGCAAAAATGAGAGGTGCTGGTGTGACTGCCCCTTTTCAGGATTTTCAGGATTTAAAGCAAGGGAACCCTGGAAGCTATAATGGGGTTGGGAGCTAAAGAGAGGAAAATATTTGGAGTCCCTGGGATGTGACCTAAAGAAGAGAATTAGGAGCTGTCTTGGACCTAAGCAGGAGAACAACCCATGAGATGTTCTTGAGCTGGAGACAAACAGACAAAAACGACCATCATAGTATAGCTGGGAGAGAGCAAAAATTTATATTAGGGAGGTCCAGAAGAGGGGAGCATGACTCAACCCAGGTTGAGAGAGGTTAGGAAATGTTTCTGAGAGGAAGTAGCCCTCAATCTGAGCACTGAAGGACAGACTAGGGAAACGGGGGGCTGTGTGAGGAGAGACCCTGTGTTGAGCATCACAGAGGGATGAGGACTTGCACGTTTGGGGAATTGCAAGTAGGTTGACACGGCTGAAGTGAAAAGAGTTTGTTGGGACTTGCAGGCAATGCCAGATGCCTCCAGGTCTTAGTACCATACTGAGGCCTGAGTGCAAGTATCCCCTTACCTCCTCAGTCAAGGTCCTCGGCGGCAGGCATGCTTGTCTGTTGGTTACCCCTAGCAGCCGGATACTTGGGAAATGTTGATCATTTTAAATCCATGGACCTGATGTACTAGTCAGGCTATTCTGGAAAGGAAGCCAAACCAACTCGTTTAATAAAGGGGAAGAGGACATTATAAGCACAGATAATGTCCTCACAGAAGTCCAGGGGAAGCTGAACTAAGCCAGAGGAATGGCAGCATCAGAAACAAAACACTCTCTCCTCTCCATTTTCACTGCTTGTCTGCTCCATTCTCTTTCTCACTGTTGGCTTTCGCTGCTCTTGCGTTTTTGTCATTATTCCCTTGTGGCTTTTCGTGCACAGGGCCCATATGGCTGCCCTATCTCCTCGGTCTGTATGACCTTTCATACAGATGAAAAGCTGAGCAGGGAATCTGCTTGTATTTTTTGAGTAAGGCCCCAAGGCACAGGTTATTGGCCTCGCGGCCTGCCCTTGGTGGTCAGATGCCCTTGCTAGTCATGTGTCTTGGCCAGGGTGGGGCTGAGCAGGTTCATGGCACAGGATGTTCTGAATCCAGTACTTTATCTGAATGCCTTACCATAGTTTTTCATGCTCCTGAAAGGGTAGCACTTAGCGTACAATGGCTCTGTACTTATAAGGTAATAAAATATTTATTCCTTCTTTGTCATTTTTTTTTCCTTTTCATTCAGCATTTATTCAGCATTTTGTGCTTGCTGTTAGAGCATATCTTCTTGTCCTAGAAGCTAGAGATACAGAGATTAATAAAACACTTCTCTAATGGAACCCTCAGTCTGGTAGGAAAAACAGGCATGAGGGGAATGGCATCTTAGCAGAAGGGGTATTGTTTGCAAATAGCACAGGTTTAGGGATACTGACTGGGAATATAGAGTGCTTTGGGGGTAAGACTGGTAAGAGAGGAAGACTGGAGTCAGATTCTAGAGGAGATTACATTTCACTGAACCTTTTTTTTTTTATTGTATCTAGTGGGTAGGTAGCAAAGAAGCAAGGGGCAGTTTTAAAACATGGAAGTTATGTGATTAGATTCGCATTTGAAAAGATCATGCTAATGGCGGTGTGGAGGACATTAGAGAGATTTGAGTCAGGGAGGCCATTTAGGAATTTGCTGTAACAATTTGAGATGACAGAAGAGGGCCTGAGCCAAAGCAGGAGTAATGGGCAGGATCAGAGACATGGTAAGAAAGAGAAGTGGCAAAATAGGTAAATTTTTTAAACTTCAATTGAAATGCCAAAGCAGTTATTTAATCATAAACTATTCTCAGTATTGACTATTTTGAGCAAAGAAACAATCCCTTAAACTGTTTACCTCTTGCTTCAGTTGTGTAGCCTGTTAGAGAATTAGAAGACATTGCTTTCTGGAAGTCCACAAGTTAGCTTGTCAGCATTTCATTTTTGTTTTATTCTCCCAATTTGTCTTTCTGTGTTCCCTTGACCTTCTTTCATCTCATGTGCATCTCACTTCCTGTATTTTGAGTGGCTTCAGATTGGGTTGTTGGTATGACCTGATGGCTGTGTTAGGTAAGCAAGAATCAGCTTACTCATGGGATGACATAGTTTTTCCTTCCCATTCAGCTTGAAAGATGACGACAGTGGGGACCATGATCAGAATGAAGAAAACAGCACACAGAAAGATGGTGAGAAGGAAAAAACGGAACGAGACAAGAGTCAGAGTAGCAGCAAGAGGAAGGTGAGTTTTGCTCTACACAGATGAGCTCTGTTTATCCAGTAGATATCAGATTAATCTTACGGCACCCTGTTTGGAATATGTGGTTTTAT
>JAQZBX010057340.1:0-17993 GCA_029593785.1 Cabassous unicinctus
AAAAAAAAAAAAAAAAGACCAGATTAGCCGATTAGCCATTTCAGGTTGGAACAAATTATCTGCATCTCAGCTTCCACATTTACACTTAGTTTATAGGGTTAGTGTAAAGTTTAAATAAGTTAAAGTAATTAAGAGAATGAAAGTACAATGGAAAAATACTTAGTATTAGCTCTTTTCTCAAGTTTGTTTTTTGGCTGAAATCATAACTAGTTCAGCATGTTAACATTGGTTCTCTCATACTAAGTTTGTAAAAAGAAAAATGTTTATGAGTAAAAAATAATAAATTGAGCCTGAAGAGGTGAAAAGGCTGAAAATTCACTGGATTAAACCATGTATTCCTAAAATTTCCCAGGTTTTTCTACAAAAAGGAGCTATTAGCATCAATCTTTTCTTTCTCAAATAATCCCCTTAGCAGTTACTCATGTCAAGTGTATTAATGTTCCATAATACTGCTGACAAAAAACGAGTTATCAAACTACAGTAACCAATTTTGTAAGACATAATGGAGAATGAAACAGCATAACCTCCTAAGAACTCCTAAAAGTTACTTGAGGTGAACCCACTCCATTTTAACCAAGAAACAACTGTATGTCTGTTTATCTTTAGGAAGGGAAGAAATGTTCCTGAAAACCATTCATTAATTCAACTCAGACTAGGGATTTCTTGCTTAAAGGTTTAAGTTTTCAGTAATGAAAAAATGAAAAGATTAAAAATAAGGAAACCTACCTTTACATTTGTTCCTTCAGATTCACACAGCACTCAGCCACCCCATCTTTATTTTTTACATTTTCTTTAAATAAAAGTTGAACTGTACAGGTGAAAATTCTTAAAAATCAAGTTACTTTGATCATATCCAGTGGACACTAATTTAATTAGCTAAAAAAAAAATCACGATATACACATTTTTAAAACTTTTCGCTCTCCTGGAGTAATCCAAGTCATACACATTATTCATGTTTTACAATTATAAACTGAGTATTTTATGAGGAGCACAGTATATCTTTCAAATTTCTAATGGTGCTTCTACAAAATTTGGTTTGAAGATTATCGTTATCACTTATAAATCTATTACTGTCTCCTGTAATCTCTTCTAAATTCTTTGAGGACAATGATCATGATTTACTAATTTTATATTCCTAACTCCTGAAACATTCAATGAATGGACATATCAATTATTAATATTAGGTAAAATCTAGACTTAACCTTTTCAATAAATAGCTGATTTTTAGCTGATTATCTACATTTGGTTGATGATGTACAAGATCAAACCATTTAATGATACCCCTTCCTAAGCATTAATAGGTTGATCCAGGTGTTACTGTACTTTCTGTAAAGATAAAAAAAGTTAATTACTTTAAAATACTTCTCAAGGACAAAATTTAGGATGTGAATTTTTGGTAACCCCTACCACCATATTGAAGGCTCACATTTTGGAGGAATAAACTAGCAATTATGACATAGTTTTTTCTCTTTGCAATCCTCTTTTTAAGATGAAAAACACCATGCTGACTTCATAAAATAAAGAATTTTCAACATCACTACGAGACATGATGAAGTCTCAATTTAGGTTTATCTTATTAAGAGTTATTTAAACATTTTTCTTCAATATTTATTGGTAAGCAAAATCACATATAAGTTACATACTGAGAGTAATTTATATAAGTGGTCTGCTAGAGTACAGTTATCCAAACTTCTACTTTTCTTCAAAGCTACTATATCACACATCTACATAGGCTTTCTGCTTCAGAAAGAACTTCTGAGTAAATTTTAAGAAGCTTTTATCATTACATTGACCTATTTTCTGGGATAAAATTTAAAGCAACATTAAATGCTATACAAATCCTATTTTTAAAAAGAGCAATGAGAGTAAATTTTCAGAAAATATTAACCAGATCTTTAATTAATGTAGCATTTCACGTCATTTATAATTTCCTCTGGAAGGCATTTAGTCTACACCAAATAAAACTACTTTTGGGAAAATTTTATTACATGCACTAAGTTTTCCTAGAACCAGAGATCATAGTTGTAAACTAAAAGAACTGACTTGAGAGTTTAGGCATGGAAAGAAGGCTTCAGCTTCTCCCTAATACAGTTTCACAATATTGCTGACCTTAAATTCAGGGCTGATGAATCCTGACATTCCCAGATTCTATCCTGAAATACCCAATTACTTTAGCAATGAACCAAATTATATAGAATTCTAGAAGCAAGGTATTTCCATCATTATGTATTAACAAAAATACCGTTATCTGTTAGCCTGTACTGCTTTCTGTAAGGCTCATATTTTCATGATTTACAACAGCAGAAGATACTCTGAATAATATAAAGCCATTATTATTTTACTAAAATGTTTTAAGACCACCTTTATAGTTGAATCAGAGAAGAGACACAATTATAAGATTACATAAGGAAAGTAGGTTCTCCACACCACCAATTTCAGGACTGAACATAGTGGTTTCTTTCAGGTCTAATTCTTAATCATTCATTTACATAACACAAACACACCCTGGTCTGTTAAGTGAAGCCCTTTAACAAACTCTTCCCTCACACTCCTGAAAAATGTAGGAGGACTAAAATGAAAAATTAAGATGATGGCGGACAGCTTAATATATGATCACCTTAAAAATGCTTAAACACTGGATTATAGATAGAACTCAAGAATGAAGATAAAATTCAGTTTTGTGAATAAAATGCTGAAGGAAAATTTAGTGATGCCCTTTTTCAAATCAAGTATAAGCTTGCCTATGTAAACAAACAAAAACCTGGCTTTCTTAAGAGACCAAAATCCAATGACTTGATTAAATCTCTTAAGTTCCTCTATATAAAATGGGGACACCACGACTTACCTTGCAGAGTTGTCCATTACATGACACACTAAATGAAAAGTGCCTTTTTTAGCACAGGGCCTGATACATTAGCACTACACTGTAGTTAGTAGTATTAATTTACCATAAAAGAAAAGCTCATCATAAAAAAAGGAAGAAGCACAGTATGTGCTTTTCATACTTCATCTACAATGTTTATTTTTCAAAAGAAAGTTCTAGAGTTGAAAAATCAGGTGTTTTATCATTTATCAGACTACCCTCTAGCCCCTCTTTTTATATTAATATTGCACCACCTACTTCACCCACATTTGATCTAATTAATGAATATTAACTTACTTTCGCAAAGTTACAGATTTCAAAATAAATAAACTACATGGATATTTTTAGTAATCAGTTATCTTGACTTGCTAAGCTTTCAAAAGGAAATTTTTAAGCAAATCAATTTTGTTGATACATAATAAAGCTACAATACATCCAAAGTGTAAAATCAATGGTATTTGGCTTTTATGTTTATCTTTTATGACTTTTTGTAACTTGTTTTCTGATCTAATTCCTAAATAAACATGCCATAACATTTTCTCGGTGGCTTGATCATTTTTGCCTTCTTGTCATTCAAGTTTTTGTAATTTTTAATTTATGCACTGGTAATCATCTCACTTATATGAAGCTACCTTTCCTGTTTCTGTTTCTTTGTTTCAAAGCTTTTTCCTTCCCATTGCTATTTTCTACCATTTTCCCCAAACTATTAAAACCTGTTTTCCTAAACTCATTTCATTTTCTTGCAGACTATGCCCCTTATCTTTCTTTAGGATCCTAAACACTGTAAACCTTACCATAGTTTTTGTTTGTTTGTTTTTCAATCTCAGACTAACTAGATCCTCAAATAGTTAAAGGCAAATCAAGGCAAACATCTATTAACATGTTTTCTCCTTAAATCTTTATACTAAACTCCCTTGAAATATGAGATTATCTATGAACTTGCTACTCAAGTGTGGCATCACCTAGGAGCTTGTTAGAAATGCAGACTCTTGGGTATCACCCCAGAGCTACTGAATCAGAAACTGCATTTTTAACAAAATCCCCAGCAAGTCCCAACCACATTAAAGTTTAAAGAGCAGCACTGAATGGTGAATTCTGGCCTACACAGCTTAACTAGCAAATTAATATAATCATCAGAAGTTCTTTCAAAATTATTTTGATAAGTGAAATAAGTCGTCTCATTTAAATTTTCTTTCACATTTAAGACAGTCTATTAGAAATGGCATTATAATTAAAAAACAACTACACTGCTCCTTTCTCAAACTCAAGACTGAAAAGTAAGTTTTAGTAACAATATTGTTGAATGCATTTATTTAGATCAAATAACTTCCCACACCAACAGTACATAGATTATATTAAAACTGATTAATCTAGTAAGGATCTACTTTTCATCAGGAAGAATGGGAAGTTTCAGTATGACAAGTCAATACTACACTATCCATCCAAAAAAATTTAGTTATACCATAACTTTCCAGAATACCCAAGTTCTTCAATCAAACCAATTCATGTACTTGAACATTAGCAAAATAAACCAACTCATGTACTTGAACATTAGCAAAATGTGTAAGCACAATTATAATCAATAGATTCACATGAAAACAGAATTTGTTTTGCTAATATTCTGATCAATACAAAAAATTTTTCAAAATAGTGATTTAGTTGATTAAAACAGAATGGCCTTTCAAAATATGTTAACCTCTGTTTAAACTACTTAAAAACCCAGGCAACTGAAACTGAAACAGATTAAAAAAATTCCTGGCTAAAATATGAACTTAAGCCCTCAAGAATGCCTGTGTAGATAGAATCTCTCTCCAAATTCTATTAAAAAGTTATGTAAAATATTTGAGATCTTCAATAATGCAGAGATTTCCATTTAAGGAAATATTTCCCTATTTACATATTTGAAAACTTAAAGCTGATCTCCTCTATTTAACAATGTTACTACATTTGACAATATTGATCCTCACCTTCAACCTTGTGGAAAATAATGTTAAAGGCATTAAACCCATGTTACTTAAAAAGGAATGACAAAGTTTTAAAATTCTACAACCAGTTAAATCTCCTGCCCCTCCTTAATAAATGGGAAAAATGGGCCTAGAAATCACCCTTTTGGAATTTTCAGTGAATAGTTAGTTGAATAAAATATTAATCTTGTTTGTTTTTAGAAGAAAGGTCTACACGTGGTCATGATTTATAGTCACAAATTTCAAGTCTAATGAAATAGAAATTTGATTTTTCTTCATGGCTATAGGCAAAAATAATGTTATTTCTCCCCTATGTGAATATAATACACTCCACAGGAGAATACCTAATAAAATCTTATTTTCAAAAGCAAAATAAATTCAGGGCTTTAAGTTAAGTCAAAAGACACTAATAGAGCCTAAGCTTTGAAATTTTCCAAAATTAACTTCCCTTTATATTTGAAAAACTAACCACAAATCAGTGAGCTCTCCTCCCCTTAGACCCCTCTTATCCCTCTACTTGGCTCTGCCAACATCTAAAGGGGTCCATGTTTAGTTATTTTTGCTCTCAGAACATTCTTTCCTGTTTCAATGAGTGATCTTTTGATTTTAGTACAAAAGGAAAAATTAAAAAATAAAAATTTTTTAAAGTACATCCTATCTGGAAAGCACTGGCTTAGGGGAAGGACTTTTGTCTACTCTTCATCTTTAAACAATAGGGTAACCACCTATTCTTCCCCATAACTCATACTTAACAGTCTTCATTCAAAAGAGACCATGCAGAACATGCTATTTCTTCTTAATATTCTTACTCAGCTTGTTTATAAATCAAGTCCCTGTCACCTTCCTCTTAATTCAATTTTGCTATTAATGGCACTGTTAAAAGAATTTCAAAGAAAGTCACAGAGAGGACTGGAAAAACATGGAAAAGTACATTACTTCAAGTAGAATTCCATCCTGAGTTGCGGAACTTCTTTTAGCCTAGTAAGGAATTATACCCTCTAAGAAAGTAAGCCGTAGAAAAACTGTATTAGGTAGGGCTACCTGCAAGAGAATGGGATCAGTATGAAAATAGCAACCTTACAAAGTTTACCCTAAGAAATAAAGGGAGAAAAAAAGGGGGAAGAGTTCTTTATGTGGTACTTCTTGTGTACAATATATTTCCCAATGATGCATCTCAACCTCCAATTCAGTCTTCCTGGAATATTACCTCACCACTTGCTGACATATCATGTAAAGCGTCAAGAACAGTGGGGGGATAAAAAAACATACTGAACGTAGTGTCCAGGTGCTTCTGTATGCCCACCTGTGTGGGTTCTCGGGATCCATTTCCAATATGGTTTATGCCACAATTTCCTCAGAGAAACTTGGTAGTCAGTTAAGCCAAAGCCAACATTCCCATATGCCACCTGTAGTCCCAGTTCTAACTCCAGCAAACCTACTTCCTGAGATTAATAAAACCCTTGAAATTCAGCCCTTTTATTTTTACTATACCACTCCCTTATTACCTTCCTTCTAATATGTACACAATATCTAGACATAAATTTAGTAAGAATTCCATTTCACTACAAAAGTCTCAATTACAGAAATACTGAATCTCTTTTGTACAATTGAACCCATCACACCCCACCCAAAATCATCAACACAACATTTTGAACATGTTAAATTTTATTAAAAATATTTAACATTGTACAAATATTCCAATACAGTTATGGTACATGAACACTGTACCAAAAGCATGGTTTTTAATAAACTGACAATTAAATGGAAAAACCTTGCAAATGTCCCTGTTTTAATATTTCTCATGTACTATATGCATTAGCAACATGTTTGCAGGAGTTTTCAGCCCAATTCCAGAAATAACCTCATAGCACAGTACTAAATATCACAATAGAATAAGTTATAAAATAGAATTCCTACCTATATTACTGAACAGACTAGAGAAGTCCCTTTTGCCCAACCATCATAAGTGTGAAACTGGGATCCTGAAGTTTCTACATCAAAAGAAAGCCCTTATTTATATTTGAGCAATTTAAAGTTTTCTCCCACAATGCCTACTTCTCTTCTGGTCCCATGAAATGTATTTTGTCCATGTAAAAAGCCAATAAATTTGCCCTGTGTTTTTCTTAGGTTACATGAACTTCTCAGAATTACTTAACTGTTCCTACTGCTTGCTATAAACTTCCAAAGGAGCACGTTATTTAGTGCAATCTTTAAAGTTCTTTACCCTGATCTTTTCTATCACTGATATGCAAAAAAAGATGTGCCAGGAGAGAAACAAGAACTTTGATACAACCCAGCAATCACTGCAATTCTTGAAGAATAATTCCATTGTAGCAATTTACAGCTACTACAGCAAGCTTACAGATAAAGAGTATGTATTCATGACAATGATTAACACGTCTAACACCTAAAAAAATTCTTTCTAGACCGATGATCTCAAACAATAGAAAACAAGATACAGTACTATAAGAACACCGAAGGTTTCCTCAGGCATGAAAATCTATAATTACTATTAATCATTGCTTACAATATATTACACTTATTTTCTTACATGGGATGGTCAGCAAATGCCTAGTTTATTAAATTTTATTTCCTCAGAGTACACTTCAATCCCCTAAGTATAAAAAGGACATTATTATTTAGCAATAATCTAAACACTGACTTAGTTCTACCAACATCTATTAATCCTATCCTATCAGCAGTCCTGGATTGCAGACAAAATACAAGTTGTTGATAGGTTTGTGATCCTGTCATTTTCAAGGTCCTAATAATTCAGCCATGTAATTTCCTCCAGATCCAAGGCATCATATCAAATATATCTCTAAACTGAGCCCAATGTTATCTGTTAAATAGCTAAAAAAATTTTAAAGTTTCATTTCACAATGATAACATCTTTTGGAGGAATTTTTGAAATAAATTTCTTGTAGTGTTTAAACCCTCCCATTCTATCAATATCTTCCTGCTTCACTAAAATTAGTGTTTAATAAACACCTCTTAAGATGCATTAAATGCTAACCTATTCATAAAAATGAAGTAAATATGATGGTGTTAAAGGGACTGAAATCACATAAAATAAGGCAAAATTTATTATCTACCCAAATTACAACTTTTTAGATCATAAGATGTCTTTTATCACTTAAAATATACCCCGAGTATTTCATTACTTCATACTTGTAGGTCTTTCCTGCTGACCTGCTACCAATTTCAGAGTAATGAGAATGAAGTACTTATTATATGTTCCTATTAAGAACAGAATTATTTAATATTTAAAATCTTATTTTTCTACAAGTCTGGCATAATTGCCCACTTATAGGATATGGGTATTGCCCCACATTTAACACCCCACTACTGATTTAAAAAAAAAAAAAAAAAATAGGAAAACAAAAAGGTCTTACCAACAATTCCACTGGTTATCGTCCCCAGCGAACCCCACCTAGCAAGTCGACATCATGACATGTCAGGTCAGGGCAGCCTCAAACACGCTTCCCTGATAGTCAGGTAATAAAAGGAAGGAGTTAAAACAGGGAAAGTACACTTGCAGATTTCTGGATAACATCTGAAAATGATTAAAACAAAAAAAGAAAACAAAAAAAACCAGAGCTTCTGCTAACCTCTAAATAATATATATCTTTTTTTTTTCTAAAGGAAAAAAAAAAACTTCTGAAAAGATTAACTGCAATTACTTCAAATTAAATATTATCCTTATTTATATTAAATTACTGACCAATACATTAAATATGCAATATTGTTAAAGCTTAGTGTTTGCATTTCAAAAACAAGACCTAATGCAAAAGTAAACACGCCTGGTTAATCAATTTGTCATTATGGATTCTCCAAAAGTCATCCAATTCACTTGCTTACTCAGAAGAACTCCACCCCTAAGTTAACAGAAGCTCCCATTCTCAAAGAAACATCAACACACTTATAAGTCCAGTTCACTCTTTCTATAAGGCTTTTTCTTAGCTGCTCACATAAATGGCTTCTACATAATTACAGACAACACTGATATCAACATTCCTTCCACATATTTCACTAGCTTTTTAAACAATACTAGATCAAAAGGGTAAATTTTAATATATTTAGAATTCTTTATAATTGACAATAGCCTTATAGCAAGTATTTACTGGAAGGGATTGCTTTTACAAATAATATACAACTAATAGAACATAGGTATGATTATCCAAATGGGCAGGAGGCAAATGATGCAATGAGTTTCAAGAATACTTTTATATGGCTTTATACTAGGCATGGAATTTTATGTCCCTTCTTTTTAGGAATTTAAAATATGTAATTTATTTTGATGCATCACTGACCTTTTTAAAAAGCGAGTTCACCTTCTAAGTCAGATTTCAAAGTCAAATGAGAGAATATCTACTACTAACAGAAAGCAGTGGGCTTTCTTATGCAGAATAACCCCAGTAACTAAGAAAACTAAAAAATAGTTATGCTGAACTCCTTTGTTTAAACAAACAAAAATAACTAACTACAGAACCCTAACAACTCATCTTCCATATCTTTTGATCAAACTTGGATTTATTAGAAATCTAGCAACTTAGAACATTTTTTGCTTTAAAAAAATTAAAACACCTTCATATAAATACATACATTTAAGCAACTGCTATAAATGAGTGATCAAATAAAAATTAGCATTCCAGTATTGGAAAGGGGTATATTTATGACAATCTCAGGAGAGTACATCCTAAGAGGTCTAACTCAAAGCAAATATATTTCCCAACACAGACTTTTACTATAGCAGGTTCATAAATAAAACCAAATCAATTAGGTTGGGGAACAAATGGATGGAAAGGCAGGAGAGCAGGAAATAAAATTTCTCAGAATTCATAATTTGTGCCTAAAAAAAAAAAACCCTAATGCAAATCTAGAAAAAATAATTGACATTTTTCAGGTTTCCATATTACAATATTAAATTTATTGCTGTGAAAGTTTAAGCTCTGAAACAATTTTCTCTGAATGTTACTACAACAATAATTTATAAGACACCAAAGAAGAGCTCCTAAAATGAGATTTAATGTTTACAAGGTGTGTTAAATAAAATAGCCACAAAACTATAAAGCGGTTATGCAGATGTCTCTGCAGATGTATACTTTAACTGGTGAGAAGGACAGAGGAAAAGAGAGACACTTTTAAATTCAAGTGTAATTTGCAATTAGAGGATTCTGACAAGTAACCCAAGTTTTTGTTCTTATGTTTCTGCTAATATTTAAATTTTAGGATGGGTGCGGGAAGCACAGTAAGAAATTGCTTTTTTAGAACCGCTTCTACTCCCATTCCTAATATTCTTCATGACAGCATTGTAGCTGGTAACATCTAATTTTTAAGGAAGACAACTCAAATTTGTAAATCCTTTGTGCTTTTAAGAAAAATCAGGGTTTTAGTTTAGCCTAATTTAGATTTATAGTTATAGCCTGAAATTGTATTTTCAAAGTTTAAAAGCAGTATTGAAAGAATGTTTGGTGTCTTTACTTACATACACTGGCGTTAAGAGAAACTAGATCTAAGCCTCACTAAATAGACACCCATGTTAACCTGAAACTACTTAACAGACCATATAATTCCTTATCAGTTTCCAAAAACATAAAAGGAATATTAGTAAGGCCTGTTAAATTATTGTTCTGTGTATGTTACTGTGTAGAAATATATTTGAAAGAGATTTATCAACTTTCATCAGCAATTATTGATATTTCTTACTTAAAATCAGGGAGCAGATGCAGCTCAAGTGGTTGAATGCCTGCTTCCTATAGACGAGGTCCGGGGTTTGATTCCCGGTACCTCCTAAAACAACAAAACAAACAAGTGAAAAAATCAACTCTCATTGGGGAGCAGGTGTAGCTCAGTGGTTGAGCGCCTGCTTCCCATGTACGAGGTCCTGGGTTCAATCCCCAGTATCCCCTATAATAATAAAATCAAAAGAGAAGCCATGAAACCCAAAATAGGATCTAACCAAGCTCACAAGGAATTAGGTGGCTTATGATTTTGAAATTTAATGTTGCTGTCACAAAAGATACCAAACAGGAACAAAAACACAAAATAAAGATGTATCTATTTTAATTATTCTCCAATGGCTTATTTTTACTTTTATAAAAACATTTTAGAACCACCTAAGAGTAAAATGGAAGGGAAAATACAATAATAATTTGAAAGTGATCCAGACTTTTCTGCACTGTGAAGTTTTCTTTTGATCCTCTCATTCTCAGCAAAAAAGAGTAAAAATTTTAGGAATTTCTAAAGGACAGAATTCCAAAAACAGATGCTGTGACTCGACCAATAAAAAATTTAGCCATCGGGGATAGTAAAAGGATAAAAATAAAAGGGGTATCAACAGAAAATCAGAAGTAAGACTGTTGGATATTTTTAAGCCTCTTACAAGGCATGAATGTTTCTCAAAGCAAATTTATATAGCAACAGGAAATTATATTCCTAAACCAGTAACTGAAATGATGGTCATGATCAAGTATATAAAAACTGAAGTTTTGTTCACAGTGCAATTGATTCCACAGTACTAATAGTTTTCCCTGTTATATACATTATCCGGAAAATAAGGACTTCAAACACAGATTATCCTTTATAGAAAGAATGTGGGTCAAAATAAAATTGCAGTCTGCTTCCCCAACCCCATTTGTTTTAACAACTGCAAATTATTCAATGCCTGCAAGAATATTCAAAAGCCTCTGAAGCTGTATTTTTAAAATAAAGGATAAAATTTTTCAATTAGAAATGACTATGAGAGAACACCAATCAATGAAGTGCCATTTGGAATACTGAATTTAGACTAATTCTCAGTCTGATATTCACAATACATGTTGGAACAGACAAGAAATTTTGCATGAATTTGATCACTCACATAGGCAGTTATACTTTAAAAACAATATTCCTTGCAAGAATTACGAATAAAATAATGTTTTAGGACACAATTGAATTTGAAATAGGTAATGTTTTGAATAGATTTTTGAGTTTTATTGAAATCTTACATGAACAAGAAATTGGAAATACAATCACATCAAAGAACAAATTGTCACGGCTTTGACGTTTAAGCCAAACAAATTTTGTAGGGCAGATTTCAAAAAGGTGTGAAGTTATAACAATTTAAAAACACAGTTAACCTACTTCTAGGAATGCAAAACATACAATCATAGGTTATTTTCAATACAAGAAAACTTAAATTTGTTTGCTTTAATTTTTTAAAACTACTAAGACAAAGCACTAGAGCTTGTACTTTTATTTACAGCATACTCCATACTCCTATGTAATCTATCCCAAATCCAAAAAAATGAAACTGTCCAAAACCAAAGGTTCTGCAAAATCATGATTTAACAGTGTGCCCAGCTTGTTTTGAAGCTAAAATGAAGCCTGAAACGATAAAAGCATTTTAACTCCCAGAATAAGGGAACTCTGCAAGCCCAATAATGTCCAAGAGCATTTATGAAAAGAGGAAAAAATAAAAAGACTTGAGTATATACACAATAGTGATTCTTCAGCTCAATACAAATGGCAGCAAATTGCTACTTAAAGATGAAACAGTTAAGCCAATTTTTTTTTTTTTTTTTGAAGAATGTAGATCTAGAGCCAATCGTTATCTTGCCAATATCATTTTCAAGCCCTCACTTGTCTATTTCCACTGTTGCCCATAAGTATCCTGATAAAATTCCTGGTTGTCATTATTGTAACCATAGTTACCAGAATAGTCACCACCTTGCTGAAGCGGCTGCTGAGCGATGGGTTGGGAACCCCAGTTCTGTTGGTTGTTGGTCTGACGGCGCTTGGAATCAGGTTGGTTGTACCCATCTGCCTTTCTCTTGCCTCCTACATTGCCCCCACGATTGCCCCGAGCTCCACGAGAACCACGGCCTCTCTGCTGTTGTGCAGGACCCCCTCTGCCACCCCTAGAGCCTCTTGGTGGTCCCAAAGGTGCCCCCCTCTGAGAATAGCCAGCTCTACCTCTTGGAGGTGGTGCTCCCCGCCCCCGTGGTGGAGGTGGAGCACCTCGCCCTCCCCTTCCTCCTCCTCTTCCTCTTACTGCATAGCCATCATCATAGCCGTAGTAGGGATCTTCATAGCCTCCACGATAGTCGTGATAATCATAACCATAGTAATCATCATAGTAATCTTCGTAGCCATAGTAATCTGGAGGGTAGCCATATCCACCTCTCCCCCCACCACGACCCCGACCTCTAATTGGAGGTGGCATGCGAGGAGGAGGGTGATAGTAATAATCTTCATACCTAGCAATGGAGGGAAGGGAGAGAAGAAAAATAAATTAGTTTTCCTCAAGACTCTTCCTGATTTTATTAGCTTTATCTTTGTTATCAAGTTATTCTCTATTCAAAGATATATCTATTAAAATACAGACTCACGCAGTGCTTCTGGAGGCCTGTCTAGCAGCTTGGCGCTCTTTCCTTTTCTTGTCTGGTGGCTTGGCTAAGACTATTTCAATTTCTTCCCCTTCTATTTCTTTGCCATTCATTTCATCCATGGCCTATACAAAATTTAAAAAATAAATTTATTTTATAACAATACTTCAAAATTTAACTACATTAACATGCCTGTGTCGTTTATAAACAATTCACTTCACAACTATTTTAATTTGCAAAAGATGAATTTACACAGAAAGTAAAGCACAAAGAAAGTACCCAAGTACCCCTTTCCCTCGACCTTACTTCTCATACAGAAATCACACTGCAAACAAAACCAATGGCCTGCTATTATACTTAAAAAGTTAGAAGAACTGCTCTTGCTTAAATTAACTCCCTAAAGCTCAGCCATACCAAAGTACAGGTCCACACCAGGGGGGAAATGTCAATATTAACACAAACTTTAAGTTTTCAGGATTCAAATGGTAAATCACATAGCACCTAACATATAGGTCTTGAACAGTTCCTCAACACAAATCTTAAGAATCTGAAACACAAAAGGGTAACTAGAATGGGGTTAAAAGTTATAGAAAACGAAAGCCTAGGTTTCCTTGTAATACTTAAAGTAGGGCATATTTTGCCTGGACAGTTAAAAGCAAAGAGCCCATAAAAACCCTGGACTAATGAGGACGCAAGTACTAACCTAGAAAACAGTGATCAAGTATTCTATGTTCTAGTCCTTTATTTATGTTGTTCTACCCAAACAATGTCTGTCATACTTCAAGGTTCAGATATTCATTAACAAAATATTACCTCTTCACTATAGCTTCTCTCTCTCCCTATACAACTTTTCCCCACTCTGGGTACACATGGTAAGATGTTTTCCATAAAGAGTTTCCAATGATTTACAAGGATCCAAGACAAGAACTAAATTAGTCCTCCTAGATAGAGCCCAATTTTCCTCTTTTAGCACCCCAGCTTTGGGCTACTGCCCAATCCAGAGAAGCTACCTGGTATAAAGAAAATAATGGGGGCATCTACTCTCTGCTCTGACTATTCTGGAAAAATGATTCTCTGTTCCTGACTAGGAATTTTATAATTTCACAGGCTTCTTTTGCAAATCACCCTACCAGCTCTTACAAATATTTTTAATTAGGGAAAACTAATTATTTAATACCAACTCAATCAAAAGGAATATTTAGAAAATATAAATTAACGCAGTTATCTGTGTTCTACACCACTGGCAAGTTTAGAAACCTAACATTAAATCTTATACTAGTAGCTGTAATTTTATAAGCAATACTGCCCTCACTAATTTAGCAATAAGTAAACCAATGAATTCTACCCTAGCCAAAGATTCTACAGAGCCCATTTAAAGAAGTCTGGACAGGAAACAAACAAACAAAAAGTTCAAATCAGAGGTGGCACTACCCCAAATGCCAAATCGACAGAACATGTAGAAAAAGAAACAAGCCTGGAGTCAAAGATTTTGAATCCATCTTCCTAATTACATAAAAAACATTATATTAGTGTTTTGTTTTGTCCCCACCCCTACCCCCAGGAAAGGAGAGAGGAACAAGAGGAAGAAAAACTGAAATTTTTGCCCATTAAATAAAGATAGTGTTGATTCAATACCAACAGAAAGCAGCATTACATTAAGGTATTATATTTTAGGTATCATACGAAAGTATGTTTTTCACAGTTTTCATTACTAATATCAAGGACTAAATCAACTACTAAACCAACTACTATACACAAGAAATATCTCTAACAAATCAGTATTAAAATCAGCAAAACATAGCCAATACCTTAGAACATTAAAATAACAAAGGCAAAACTTTTTTTTAAAAGTTTTATTTTTTAAGTTTAAAATCATACTCTCATTGAAGGAAAAAAAAAAAAAAATCATACTCTCAGAACACACATACTGAATTAAATATGCTGTACTGTATGTAAAGTCATGTACAATGCTTGGTTTCTTTCACAGATTCAGAAAACTGAAATAAAGTAGTTACAGTGCATTCATTATCTTTTTGGTATTTACAGCAGCTAATTACTAGACCTTGTAATATTTCTGAGGCACTAAATGCTATCAAATCTTTCAATATTAGCTTACAAAAACAATACAGAGATTAAACATTATTTACTTAAGATCACTATCAGGTTAATAATCAGGCTTTGAAATATGGAATCTTACCTGTTACACTACCACCATTTTAAAGATATCATTAAAAGAAATTTCCAGAGTTTGGCAAAAGCTAAATACCAATTTTATTTCCATTTTTAAAGGTAATTTATGTATTTAGCAGTTTTCAAAGATGAAACTGAAACATTAAGAAGCATATTTTCAAAATTTATACCTTAACAGCTGCTCCTCTGTCTTCAAAATGAACAAATGCATAATCTTTCAACTTCTTCACTCTTTCAAGTTTTCCAAATTCAGAAAATGACTTCTCCAATATTTCTTCTGTCACTGTAGTAGCCAAATTTCTCACAAATAAAACTTTCACCTAGTATCAACAAATATACAACATTGGTACTGGCCACTTCATTTTAGTTGAAGTCTTAAATAAGTATTTTTTCCTTTCTTCATGGCATAGGCTTTTCTGCTATAAAACATTAAGTGCAAAAACAAATGTCATAGAAATGAGAAGCTGCTAAGAAAATTATTCTGGTATTATTTACCAATTTACATAAACTGTTGGTTCTTGTCCTCTCATTAAACTACCTATTAGCTGGATCTTTGAGAAAGCAATATATAGTTACCACCAAACTAAATTAATTTTACGTGATACCACAGCTACCCCAAAAATGACACGTTTTTTCTGTTTCTTTTCTCCCCAGGGAATTGTATAAGCTGACCCTAAAGTTCATATGAAAAAAATAAGCAAGAAAAGCTGAGGGTGGGCAGTAGAGAAGAAGACCCAAAATTAGAGACTGGGTATGGGAAATACATGGGAACACTGTATTTTCTACATGACTTTTCCGTAAGACAACAACTACTCTTTAAAAAAAATGACATGAGATTAGTCATACCAAATGAAAAGAAACTATTAAAAAAAAAAAAAGAACTGAATCAGTACAGTCTTACTAAAAGAATAACTAGACAAACCAATAAAACAGATTAGGAAGTCCAGAAATAAGTCCAAACACATAAAAATTTAAAGGCCTTTAGTGATAAAAGTGCATTTGAAATCAGGTAATATTTTTTTAAGAAGGTACTGGGGATTGAACCCAGGACCTCATACATGGGAAGGAGGCACAAACACTGAGCTACACCCACTCCCCAATGAGAGCTGATTTTTTCATTTGTTTGGTTGGTTTTTAGGAAGTACTAGGGATTGAACCCAGGACCTCGTACATGAGAAGCAGGCGCTGAAACACTTGACTACATCTGGTCCCCCAGATAACATTTTAATAAATAGGAGAACTGGGTAACTATCTGGAAGAAGAAACGTTGGATCCATACCTCATACTATACAACAGGATAAACTTCAAATAGAGTGAAAATTTAAATGAAAACAGAGGGGAAAACTAAGAAAGTATTAGAAAAAAATAATTTTGGAATGGGGAAGGCCTTGTGATTTAAAATCCACAAACCATAGAAAAGTAATAAATTCAATCAAAAATAAATTTCTATATGGAAAAAAATTTCACTAGCAAAATTTAAAAAAATAACTAATTTGGAAAAAAATATTTGCAACTTATAATATCATAGACAAAGAGCTCTTCTCTTTTCTATCTAAAGCTCCAGAAAATAAGAAAAACTGAACAGAAAAATAGGCAAAATTCATAAATACATGGCTCACACACATACACACAAAATCAAATACAAATAGGGTCCTTAAAAACTCAGAACTCATACACACTAAGAGAAATAAATTATAATGGCATCGGAATACCATCCATTATCAGACTGGCAAAATCTGAAAGCCTGAACACACACTAATTTGTCAAGGATAGGGAAAATGGATCTCTTGTATTTTGCTGGTGGGAGTACAAAACAGCACATCTCCTATAAAAGGGAATATGGTAACACCTTAACAATTATCCTTTATCCTCTGGCCCATAATTCTACCCCTGAAAGTCAATCCTACAGAAATATCTGCACTTGTTCCAATTGATAGGATACAAGCTCATTCATTATAGCAATGTAATAACAAAATATAAGACAACAACCCAATGTCCAGCTGGTTGAAAATACTATGATAATACACAGAATGCACAATTAAAATTGCGCCATAAAAAATGAGGAAGATCTCTATAAGCTGATATGGAAAGATTGCCAAGATACAGTGTTTGTTGGTAAGACACATTTTTCTCCATTTTTACATCTCTGAAATAAGGATCAGCTTACAGTCAATGTGATAAGCAAGCATTATGTCAGTTTACCTGGCAGCATTTTAAAATTTCTTAGTGGTATATGTACTAACAGTGCATTTCTTTAGGGCTGATGAAATAGGATGGTGAATAAAGCAAACACAGATCAGTGAATACACTATGCTACTAGCAACTATTCATGTAAAAGGTTAAGGAAATAAAATATATATACTCATATTTGCTTGTATTTGCCTAAGGAAACACTAAAAGGATAAATCAGAAACTATTAAAAAGGGTTGTCTGTAGAGGACAAAGGAGATATGGTAGATAGGGATAGTGGTAGAAGTGGGTCACTTTGTCTATACCTTTCTCTACCATTTCGGTTTTTTTTGTTTCGTTTTGTTTTGTTCTAAGAAAAACAGGTAATCTAAGCACCTTAAAAAATATATATATATATATATATATATATATATAAC